>PVKE010000728.1:93538-126350 GCA_004027555.1 Craseonycteris thonglongyai | reverse complement strand
TTCATCATAATTTTCATTTTTATCATGTATAAATGTTTTTATTTCTTCAATTAAGTTCACAAATCTTGTAAGAACTTTACCTTTACTGAGCCAACGTACTTCAGTATGCAGGATGAGATCGTGTTCTTTATCTTCAGTATCTTCTAACAGGGCCCTGAAAAGTCGGTGTTGCAATGGAGCTGCTCGAATAGAGTTGATTGTCTTTGTGACTATTTTCATAACATGTTCAAAGGGTAGTATTTTACAACACAAAGCTTCCTGATGGATAATACAGTGGTAGGACATAAAGTTTGAAAATGATTCATCTTTCCTGCAAAGGGCAATAACTCCTTTGTTTTTACCAACCATTGCTGGTGCCCCACCGGTAGTTATCGCAGACAACTTATGCAAAGGCATGTTTATCGACCTAGCGTATGTTCTGAAAGTTTTATAAATATCCTCACCTCTCATCTGTCCTTTCATTGGTAATATTTGCAACAGATCCTCTTTTACTGTGAAGTTACTAAATACCATTCTCACCATAACTGCCAACTGTGCGGTGTCTGATATATCTGTTGACTCGTCAAATTGCAGAGAGAAGCAGTCACATATTTCCAAGTCAGTCTTGAACTGAGTTTGCAAGTCTTTTGAAATTGCGTGTATTCTTCTTGTGACCATGTTATTTGACAACTGTAGGTCTTGTATCGCCGACATAATCTCACGCTTGTTAGAATATTCCTCAAACAAACCATCGGCAGTAGTCAGAAATGCTTCTTTGAACAATTCACCTTCCTGGAAAGGTTTTTTCTTCTTTGCGAGCATGTGAGAAATTTTGAAAGAAGTAATGGTTGCCTTTTTAGATTTTTCCACATGTCTAGTGAAAACAGTCTGTTGAGTAGTTAAACTTAACTTTAGTTGATTTATTTTTTTCTTTCTTACTTCAGATTTAAGTGAATAATTCATATCAAAAGTGGTATGACTTGTCTGAAAGTGACGTTCAACATTATGTTTTTTCTGCACTGCAATACTACTGCCACACAACAAGCAAATGCATTTACCTTTTAAATTAATGAAACAATATGATTCCTCCCAGTCTGTGTTAAAATTATAGGTTCGCTTTCTCTTATTTGGTCCACTCATTTTAGGACTAAGAAAATAAAAATAAAAATAGTTACAGAACTACAATATCATATCAAATTGCCACCGTAATAATAGATGACCTACCTCGCTTTTAGTTCATTTAAAATCAAATACAGTGATCCCTCGTTTTTCGCGGTTAATGGGGACCAGAACCTTCCGCGAAAGCTGAAAAACCGCGAAGTAGGATTTGCCCCTAGGAATGTTCGTGTATGCGGGTACAAGAATGTTTTAAATATGTAAGCAGTATTCATACTTTACTCACTGAAGACAAAAATTACAACAGTATACGTATTTACTTAAACGTGTCGGTGCTAATTAATAAGGTGAATTACAAAACCTTATACAGTAATAAACATGAATCAACATTGCTTTCTGAGAGAGGCGAAGAGTCTTGTGTGGGGGGCGGAGGAGAGGCTGTCACGTGACTCGTAGAAGCGTTAGGCTCCCTCGGAGACTCTTCTGCTGGAGGCGCTGACGGTAGAGCCGGGGGCTTTGATCATGTCTAAAAGTTTCACTTTTTCGCTGATGGTCATCATCTTCTTCCTCTTGGGCGCCCCGGAGGAAGCTTTCGCAGGGGCACAGCGCTTAGGCGGCATTATAAGGGCTTAATTAATAAAAAAAGTGATCGCTTAAACAAAACAAGTGATCGCCAACACAACCCTAAAATACAGTATGCGAGACAGTCAACATCATGGACAAGACTGGCGAGATACAACAAGAGAAGATGCTAGGTGAGGCTGCGATGATGCGCAGACAATCACCTCACAGGGATAAATCCACTCGTCCTCTCATGGGTCGATGTCGCACCGGAAACCCATCACGCGCCTTTATGAGAGCCCGTGGGAGGGACTCTGAGTCAGCTCATCTCTTTGTTTGACATGCAGGGATCCTTCTCTCTCGCGCATCCACATGAAACAACGCTCCTTTCCGCCATGTGGCTGCCGACAGGGTTGTATTTTTTCATTTTTATTTTTTGATGACTATTTTGGGGAAACCCGCGAAGCACTGAAGTCACAAACCATGAAGCGCAAAGTGGCGAGGGAACGCTGTATATCCAAACACTGTGATCCTAGCTAACCGTCACGACCCGATCAGTCCAGCAACCGCAATCAAAACGGCAACTTGGCGTCTCCCGGTTGGGGGGAGGAGAGTTTAAAGAGCGCAGCGGCTACACAAGACGCGACGTGTACAAAGGCGAAAGCTAGGGACAAACTTATACATACGATATCGCAGACATACCAACGAATATAATAAACCTGTGTAGATACTCAAACAATATTTTAAAATTCTAACAAATGTATAAAAATAAATGATAGTTTTACTTAGTGTTTATGAAAAACTTCTGATGCAGTCAAATAATGGTGGGCGCACACAAATCGGGCCGTGGGTGCCATGGTGCCCGCGGGCACGGGGTTGGGAATCCCTGCCATAGGTACTAAAATACTAAAATACTTCCACATCTACTAGTAGGTCACCAAGCCCAGGTTTCTGGTTACCCTTGTGCCTCAGGCCTTCACTGGGCCCAGGACCCAACAACTAAAGCAAAGGACCTTGTGGGCTAAGGAACAGAGAGGGCTTCCCTAGCTGCTCTATCACTCACTGGGTGAAAGTTACCTGGGAAAACCAAAAGTGCAAAGCTGTGCTCTAACTCAGCTGAGCGCTGGCTTGTTTGCTGCCAGACTGGTTTCCTTTTGGTCATATACTCTACACAGGAGCAAAGATGCACAGTTTTATCTGTGTGATCAAAATTTCACAGCGTATGGAGTAATTAGGGGGGAAGTGCTTAAAAAGATGCCTTGGGGATGGGAGGGGGGTCAACGATGAGAATACGGTTGAGGAACACTGGTTTATGAGTAGGTGCGGAACTCCATGATAGAGAGCCATGACACCGGAGAACCAGCCCCTAGGCCCAAGTGTGGGATTCCCACCTGATCGGTTTACCTGTGCCGTGGCGTAGTTAGGTAGTAAGGTTAGCTGGGAGGGTGCGTGATGAAGGAAGTGGCCACAAGAGCCCCTGTGACCCTTCTTTACAAGCCACCCCTTCGTGGGAAAGCCAGTCACTCACTCGCAGTGCAACAAAAGCCCTTACACCAACTCAACTCAGCAAAGTGTCACCAGGGCCCCAGGGCCACACCCAGCTAAGCCCAGGCTACACCTAGGACTCCACCCTGAGGTGCACAGGCAAACAGCGATCCAAGGACTTGCACCCCTTTCCTCCCTGACAGCTTAGCTTTCAGGAGCCCGTGGGGGCCGAATTGCACACAGCACATTTGTGGTTTTCTGTTGCTGATAGAAATGAAGACCACTTCCCGATGAGAAGAAATGCAGCCTTGTCGCGGGGCCCCTGCTCCGTCAAGCTCAGCCAAGCCAGAGCCTCCTTGGAAACAGCTTGCTATGCGCACTTATACATTATGACGATCCTATAATTGTTCTTTCAGTTTTTTTCCCAGATATTTAATAACAACATGAAGGGAGAGTTGCAAAGGCCAGCCTTGCTGTGTAGAATGAGACTTGTTCTTATTGTTTTTTTTTCTGAACAGCATCCTCCATTTGCCTAGCTGTTCCATGCCAGTGAGCCCTGGTGGTGGAGTTACAAAGCAGCACCATCTACTCAGGGCGGGATATTCTAATTTGCTAAATGGTCCGGTGCCACTGTCTGTCTACATCATCTGCATAAATACACACACAGTGCGCACACAGACGCACGCACACTGGGCTCTCTAGCTCTTCCCGTGCTTCCCAAAATGTCAACCGCCAAGACTAGAGAAACCAGGTGAAATCCATATTTGGCATATTCATTTGGGCAATTCCTCTTTCTGGCTAGGTGAGAAGTGAAATTGCCCGGGACCTCAACTGACTAGAGTCTCATATCTATGTTTAAAAACACTTGAAATTTATTCTGAAAGTTCACACTACTAGTTGGTAAATTGGAGTCACTCTTCACAACGCAATGTGACAGGGAGCAAGGACCAGGAAAGAGAGCTTTGGTCTCTCCTTGGAATGTTCCCGCTGACTCCCTCACCTTGGGAAAATCATTCACCTCTCTGAGCCTCAGCTGTCAGATCCGTAAAATGGACCTAATTCACTGCCCTCCTGCAGACAGGATTCTCCTCTAGTGCTGAGACCTGTGATCCTCTTTCTGAAGACAGATCAGAGGTCAGTTTTCAGAAACCAGTGAATTATTTGGGGACATTTGAGTGCGAGGGTCACTTAGAAGACTTCCCGCTCAGGTAAGGTAAGGAGGAATTGCACTATAATTCAGAACTGGTATGCTGTTGTGAGTGAAGGTATTTCCTTTCGGGGAAGGGCTCAGTTTGGCAACTCAGGTGCTATGAAAGAGGGTGATGTAGCCCTGGCAGTCTGTGTCAAGAGCAGCTTTGTACCTAATCCTGAGGGCATGATAGTTGCTAAGGAACCATTGAGATGCAAATGAAATGGCAAGTACTTAGCAGCAAGATATCAGAAAAGGGTGGGTAGGGGATGCTCTGAACAAGGTAGTCAGGTGAGTGAAAGGAAAATTACTTTCTTCTGATTGGAAAAAGAAAACCCTGGGTTTTTATGCAAAGCAGCAGCATTGTGCTACTGTGTTTAAAAATAATAATAATAATGCTCTTTTTCTGCTCAGCTAGAAGGAAAGATGGATCCTTGGAAGTTAGAGCCAGACTTGGAAGGACAAATGGACTCTTCAAGACTGATGAACTCTAAGCAGGTTTTAGGTGCTTCTCTCTCCAATAAGAGACATCTAAGGTATGAAGATGTCTGCAAAGGCCTTTGAAGACCTTCCATCTTCATACAAGTCTCAAAACCTGCATGAAAACTGAATAAATATTCTACTGGTGCAAAAGGGACATTCCAGGTGAGATGAAAGCATGACTGATAATGGCAAAAACTCCGGGGAAATAAGCCACGTAGTGGACTCATGAGCCTGTTTCTGTCACTCCTGCTCTCTACTGGGCATCCAGTGGAAATGCAATGGCGAGGTTAAGATGTTCCGGGATCTGTGCTGCAACCCAGAGCATTGCAGTCAGAGTCTGGCCTCCCACTCACCGTTTTTTCATCTTGTCCTACATGGAAACCCTCCTGCTTCAGCCTAGTTGAGATACACTAAGATTTTTCTTTTCGATGACAGTTAACATTCAATATTTTATTGATTTCCGGTGTACAACATAGTGATTAGGCATTTTTATAACTTACGAGAGGATCCCCAATAAATCCAGTGCCCACCTGACACCGTGCCCAGTTATGACAATATTACTGACTCTCTTCCCTCTGCTGCGCTCTACATCTCCATGACTACTGTGTGACTGCCGATTTGTACGTCCTAATCCCTTCACTTTTTTTACCCAGCTCCCCAACCCCCCTCCCATCTGGTAACCAAACGATCTACTAGTCTTAAAATGACTTTGCCTTTGGCCAACACCCATGTCTGCCTTGCTTTGCGTTTGATCATCATGCTCAGGAATATAGGGAACATCCTTATGAAGAAAGGAGCTGTTTGCCCAGGCGTCTCCAGCGCTGCCTTCCTGGGTCTTTACTTCTCTAACACCTTCCATTTCCCGGGATTTTCCTACATCTTCAACCAGGACCATCACAGCCATGCGCCCGCCTTCAGCCACCTTCTCTCCTGTATTGCACACATGAGCTCTCCATTAGGCTCCATGATTCAGTGACACAGGCTGCAGCCTGCCCCGCACCCACTCTGCTCCCTCTGGGAACAGCACCCTGACATATTTGTGGGGATCCAGCCCTCCATCATCTCAGGTCAGGTTTCCCAGCTTGAGGAATGGGTAGTCGCATGCCCCTTACCCGCCCAATGAGCACATTTCATCCTCGTGGTGACAGAGCCTGGTGCATGAAGAGGCTTAGGACCCAAAAGGCCAAGGTGCCAAACCTTCCAGGGCTTTGGCTAGAGCTACTAGGAGAGAGAATTTATCTTTCTGCTGAAATTTTAAGAGGATGTGAGTTTGAGCTGCCCGTGGCCACATGACCATCTCACAGGAGAGCCTGCTTGAGGCTGAAGTCATCCTAAATGACTCTGCCAATTAGTCTCCATTGTCCCTCCAAAGCCATCCACACCTTGCCTTTCTTTGTCCTCTTCTGAGCCTCAGGAATCTGACCTCTATGAACCAGGCTTCCATGCCCTCTGCCTTCTTGCTGAGTTCATCCAATGGGAGTTGCTGGCAGGAGATCAGAAAGGGGAGGAGGAAGACTTCATGGAACGCAGTGCCCACCCCCCACCTCCCACCCCCAGGCATGGTTTGGGCAGCAACTGCGTTCCTCTAGCTACGTCTAGAGCTCCTGCCAGGGAGCCCTCTCCCATGGCACAGCTCTGACCTGGTCCTGATGGCATGACTTGCCCCTCTGGCCTTGGGGAGTAATGGCCTCTTGCTCTTGCCACTCTCAGAGTGCATCCCTGTCCCTACGGGTTCCCTTAACCTTGTTCCTATCACTGTAGAAAGTCTCTTCATTAAATTCCCCTCAATTAAGCCTTCGAGAGTGCCATCTGTTTTCTGCCAGCACCTTGACTGACAGAGAGCTAAAGAATGAAAAAAGGGAGACAGTCCTGAGAGAGCACTGGTGTCCCCAGATACAATCATAACCTAAGTCCCAAACTGTCCAGTGATAATAAGGGCCAATTACCATCCCTATCCTTTGCTTTCCTCCAGCTTCAGTTGAACATCAGTCTCTACAGCCAATGAAATGGCAAATAGTCTAGGTAAAGCCCTTGACAAAGAGCTCTGGATGTCCACTTTCATGACACAGAAAGTAGACTGACCATCAGTCTTCATTCTCATTCCTACCCACTCCTATCTCTATCTGACCAAGTTATACCCATCCTCCACAGAGCTTCTGTGTCTGTCTTTCTCTCACCTACACACACACACATACACACGTGCGCGCGCACACACCTTCTTCAAATCTTTCCTGTTGGATGTATGACCTTCTCCTTTGGTTTCTCCTAGTAGCTGATAGTTAACTGCTAGACCACATCTATCAGACTCCATCATATGTCCTGTTAAAGCTGTAGTTTGCATGGCTCTGTCTCCCCCACCAGTCTGTTAATAAGTGAGCTTCTTGAAGTAAAGGCTGTCTTCTTTATCTTCTTGTTTTCGGTTTCAAGTACGATGTTTCTTATGTAGATGCTCAATAAATGTGTCTGTGTGTGTATTCATGAACTGATGCTCCTTAGCAAGGCTGTCCACTCCGTCTTTCTGCTCCCACTCTCCATTTGCTTCTTGTATAATTTGGACTCTCAAGTCTGGGAGTGACTCAGCCCTCACTTGGATACCCCAAGATGGGACTGTACCCCCACTCAAGGCAGCCCATTCCATCTTGGTTCAGCTTGCTGGAAAGAGTTTCATTACCAAGCTATATCTATCCCCCATGCAGAATGAAGCTAAGTTGTTTGGCAAGACCACCCTGCAAGTATTCATTGGGGGGGGGGCGGCTTCCCTTCCCCACCTTCTTTCCCCATTTTGAGGTGCCCAAGCCTGCAACTATCACTCTCAATCACATCAGCCTGTTTACTCCCTTTAGAGCACTTCCTTGAAATTGTATTCTACATTATTTGTCTTCTTAATGACTGCCTGTCCCCCCACTAGAATGCTTCCAAGCTTTGGGACATTTCCTGTTATGTTCACAAGGCCTGGCACCTGGTGGGAGATTAACAAATATGTGTTAAACGTTGAATGAGTGAGATACCATATCTCCTCCACTTCCCACGGTCTTCCCCTAAATCTTCTCTAAACCATTTTTTTTCCTGCTACTTCTAGGATATTTCAATTATCAATTGTTGCGTAACAAACCAACCTGAAACTTACAAGTTAAAAGACAACATTTCTTTTGTGCATGAATCTGCAATTTGGATAGGTCTCTGTGAAGAAAGCCTCTCTCCTCCCACGTAGACTTAACAGGGATCGCGCTAGGGATGAGGGCTGCAACCAACTAAAGACTCACTCACTCAGATGCCTGCCACGTGATACTGGCTAGAGCTAGAACTTCTACGCGTGGCTTCTCCATGTCACTTGGGTTTCCTCACAGCATGGTGGCTGGGTCACAAGGGCAAACATCCCAAGAGGGAGAGGGCCAAGCAGAAGCAGTAGCATCTTCTGTGATCTCGCCTCCAAAGTTAAGCAGGATCACTTCTAGCAATATTCTATTAATTAGGCTGAGGTAGAAAGCCAACCCTTATTTAAAGAGAGAGAATTTAGGCTTCATGTTCTAATGAGAATATCAAAAAATTTTCAGAGACGTTTTAAAACACCCCATGGGACACGACTTCAGGTTTTTTAAGTATTCTGTTGATCTTTTCATTCTTTCTATTCATTAACAAAACCCATACTTCCTGATACCACCACTTAATTGTCATGGGATACAGAGCCCAGCCTTCAGGGGCTCACAGAACTGTGGGTTACCCAGAGAAATCAGCACAGAACTATAGACCAGTGTGGAATATGGTTCCATGGTAGGGACCAGGGGGCCACCTATTCTAGCCCGGGGTTGGGAGGAAGGCTTCCAGGAGGGTCTGAAGACAGTGGCGAATTCTAAAGAAAAGTTAGGGTTAGCCAAGAAAAGATCAGTGAAAAATTTAACACAGGCAGAACAAGCAGGTGCACACACAGAGGCACGTGGCAGCAGTGAAATCAGAAAACGAAAGGGAGGTGCCGGGCATGTGTACCTGTGTAGTACATGTGCCGCCATGTCTGTGTAGAGGGGAAGGAAAGGAGCACCCAGATTGTGAAGGGTCTTACATTCACCCTGAAAGTGCTGGAAGAAAGTCACACATGCAGTGACCACATAAACCCAAATACTAAACTACAGTCCCATCAGTGCCCCCCACAGACCCCTGGGCACCTGCCCAGAACTCGGTGGATTTCCTGAATACTGAGACCCTCTTCCTTTGGCTGAAGTTTACAGAATACGCTCCACCACTCCGACCACTTGGATGCTCTGCCAAAGTGGCTGAGCGCGTCCCTGCATGGGCTTTCCTTCCACCACGACCTGGTGGAGCTCCCCACCCAGCTGTCCCCCTACGAGCTCCCCACCCAGATCCAGCCTCAGCAGCAAGGAGAAAGCCAAGGGCAAAGGTCCTACCTTCATGAGCTAACAGCGCAGCAGGAGGAAAACAACGGCACAATTCACGGCAGGGCCCAGCTGCCTCTCACAGATAAGGCATTTTCTCTGTCCCCGCTGTCAATGCAGCCATGCCCAATTATTCCCTGTCCTCCTGTTCAGCCCTTTCCACAGTCACAGCCCCAGCGGCACCCACCGGCCACAGTCCAGTGAGACCAGGATGGGCAGGGCTCTCTCTCCTCCCACTCCTCCCACCTGTCCTTTCATGCTCGAAGCTCATGCTAAACTCCAGTGTCCTCTTCTCATGTCACAGTGTCTGCCTCTGGCCAGATGGGCAGAAGCAGAGTGAGCTCAAGAAGCAACAGGGCCCCAGGCAGGGCAGAAACCAGGGAGGTCCCCAAAGGTAAACACCCACACCTGGCTCCTCCTCTGGAAGGTGGGCTGATGGACAGAGCCCCGGGAGACCCCACAGCAACCGTGCTCCCCACACAGCCCCGACCACGAGGAGCCAGGCACAGATGCCAAACCGCGACGCTCTGAGCAGCACGGGTCATAGAAAAGCTAGATGGACACACATAGAACAAAAGCACTAAGGACCGCAGCTGGGTCCGGCCAGTGGGGCGGGAGGTCACGTGCACACAGGGACATACAAACCAAGACAGAGAAAGGGTTTCCTTCCTGCTGGGGCACAGGTGGGACACGTCCAGAGAGCCTGGTCCCTGGGACCCTAGGGAGGAGAGCAGAGCAGGACGGTCTACCACCTCTGCCAGCACCTGGCAGGACAGTGCATAAACAGCTGGTGCTTAATGGGTGCTCCCTGATGTCTTTCATGAGTGAGCAATGCGAAATAGAAAAGCAGCTGAACTGGGAGGCAGAGGCCCAGGGAGTTGTCCAACTTGTCAACACTTCAGTTCGAATCTTAGCTCTGGTGTCTATACCTTACTGTCTCAGAGCCTCAGGTTCCTCACCTGTGAAACGGGAGAATGAGAATGAATGTTCAGATGGTAAGGGCATGGGGATCAAGACCTAAAACAAGAACAGCGCGTGGTAAATACTCAGTGGGAAGATGGGAGCTTCGTCTAGTGTTGGCTCTCCAGCTGTCAGGCCATGGGATGGCTGGAAAGCGTTTTCCCTTCCCTAAAACGTGTCCCAGCTCTGTCCCCACATGTCAGGGCCAATGGAAGGAGCCTGGCCTCTTGTCGGTGCCCTGGAGTCCCATGACCTCAGAAGCCAGCACTAGGCCAGCTCTAGGCTACAGCGTGGGGTCCTGCTCCCCTGCCGCCCCTCCCCTCCTGGCCACCTGCCTCAGCCTGTTTCTCTGCTCATTATCACCTCCACTGGGGGATGGAGAAGCAGGGCAAGGAGGTAACATTCCAATCAGCCATGTTGTCACTTGCTGCCAGGAAGCAGGAGGGGCTAGGGGAAGGATGCAGAGCCTCCGGTGTGATCTGCAGGCTGAAAGGCATCCTGGTAATTCTCCGAAAATGTCCTGTATGTTTCCACGTGGGCCCAGTCCTGCTAGAGAGCTCTGGGGGAACCTTCCATGAGGGGACGATGGCACAGCCTCCTCAAGCTGCTGCTAACGGTGCTGTCTGGGATTTCAGCTGACCTGG
Organism: Craseonycteris thonglongyai; assembly: GCA_004027555.1. Classification (NCBI taxonomy): domain Eukaryota; kingdom Metazoa; phylum Chordata; class Mammalia; order Chiroptera; family Craseonycteridae; genus Craseonycteris; species Craseonycteris thonglongyai. The sequence goes on along the minus strand of PVKE010000728.1, from coordinate 115,545 downwards.
GGGAACATTTCTGCGGGTGACACAGGGCCACCCTCTGTGTCATTTTTGTTTCCACTTGGGCAAATGGATCCTCCGGAAACCGGGGTCATTACAGGGAGGTGAAGCCCCGCCCACCCCCATCTCCAGCTCTGGGCATTCTTCTCACAGAACTGGGCACACGTCCTGCTGGCTGGGGGCTGAGCGAGCAGCTGAAGAAGATGCTTTCTGCTTTCACAAAGGCAGAGACAAGCTTCCACGCCAGTGGCACTGAGCAGCACCTGGCAAATGAGCCAACGTGGGACGGCTGGCGACTCTGGCCCCAGTGCTACCTGCACCACCGCCATCGGCCTGAGCCTGCTGCTGGGGTCCCTGAGGCGGGGTCTCCTGGTGGAGGGCACCAGGCTACAGCCCTTCTTCACGCCAGCCACGCTCAATGTCACTCATCGCTGATGCCTGAAAGTTCGGGCCTGAGCTGCCTCTGCTGAACCCCTGCTGGTCAGTGAGCACCACGCCCCGCCCACAATCAGCCAAGGGTCACCATGCCCCCAACGGCACTTTATCTGCAACTGTCAACCCCACATGGCTGCTACCCTGGGGTGAGCCCACCCAAGCTCCTGAGGCCCCCTCCACCGATGACCTGTCCCCAGTCTGATTCCACAATGAGGACACTGAGGCGCAGACAGAGAGAGAACGCACTGTGCACCTGGTTGCTTCCTGTGTCTCAGGTCAGATGACAAATCGTTTTTCAGTAGCTAAGAAAACCCAACCCACCAGCCAGGTCTCCCTGGAAAGTGTGTTCCCATCTCTCCAACCACAAGAGGAGTGACCAGCAAAAGCCAACAAGGCAGCCCAGACATCAAGCATCAGGGGCCTTTGGTAGAGCAGGTGGCCTTGCTGGCCAATCAGGGCCCTCCCTCCTAAGCACAGCCAAACACGACACACTGGCCAGAGGCCCCGGCTAGCACTGCAATGGAAATGGAATTCGCAGAAGGAGCTGAGGAATTTCTCGTGCAAAATTTCACTTAGAAATATCCAATCTCTCAGGGCCTTCCTTTATTATTATAGTAATTTCCTCAGAAGGGCAGGCATCAATGCTCTGTGTCTCTACCCTCTTTGGAGACATGGAAATATGATAAAAATATTCAGGTTGCTTAAGTTGCAAGTGCAGAAGAAGGAGACGTAAAGGTGCAAGAATGTGCTCTGGACAATCAGATGAAAATAAAAAGGGTGCTGTGTAGCCCTTTAATGGCTCTGGGATGCATAGGGTACTCTGATCTTCCTTGGGAGAGCTGGCCAGAGCAAGAAGAGGAGCAAAGATATTTTCATTCCTGGGAATAAACTGCTAGACAAGGGGTTGAATGCTTGTCTAGCAATAGCGAGGTCAGGTGATTGGTTCTCAGTCCCAGCCCGTGCAACCCCATATGCTGAGCTGCGATGCAGCTGGTAACCATGGAGATGGCAGTGAAGGTCCTTGTCTATCATGTGGGAGGCCTCAGGTTCCATTCCTACCCCATGCAGCCCCACATCCACCTGTGTGGTATGAAACCATGTCACAATTAATGATGTACAACTATGGAGACTGCTCTGGGCGCTCCCCACTTCTCTCTCGCTCTTCTGTCTCTCTCACCTTCTCTCAAACAATACAATAACTCTTTTAAGAAACAAAAGATAGTCCCATTCCTCTTATCAGGAGCCATGCTCTGGCAGAGGGTTCTAGCCCTGTTTGCATGTGTACAGGGTATGAATGAGGGTAGGGGAGGCAGAAAGGGGCAGGAGGGGCAGGAAGAAAGCTACAAAGAAACATGTTTGAGCTGAAGTGTTGGGATTAGATGAACATTTTGCTCATCTCTACTTCTAAGACCATGGGAACCTGGGTTCCCAATAATCAATGAAGTACCAATGGCCTGTGGCTGAGTCAGCACCAGAATCCTTCCTGCCCATGGACTTTGGCTGATCTGAACCTTTCTTCCTGCAAAGGCTAAAAAAGTGCTGCATACAGTGGAGGGGTTAAGAACACAGACCCCGGGGAAGCTGGGATGGCTCAAGGGGTTAAGCGCTCACTTTGCAGCCACAAGGTACGAAGATCAAATCCCCACCCTGGCCCATGTGGACCCATATGCTGAACTGGGGTGTATCTCCAGTTCAGTTCTTGCTGGGGCCTATGCAGGAGGCCCCTGACCTGGTTCCTACCCTGTGCAGCCCCGCACCCACCTGCAGAATGAAACTATGTCGAAAACTGATGATGTACAACTATAGAGACTGCTCTGGACCCTCTCCCTTCTCTCTGTCTCTCTCTCTCTCTCTGTCAAAAAACAATCAAAATAAATCTTATAAAAAAAAACAAAACGGACACAGATCCCCAAACCTGGCCACCTAGGTTCAAATGCAGGCTAATTACTAGCAATGTGACCTTATTCAACTACTTATCGTGTTTTTCGGTCCATAAGATGCACTTTTTCCACCCAAAAAAGTGGAGGGAAAAGTGTGTGCGTCTTATGGAGCGAATACTGCAAAGAAGAGTGCACGTTGGGGACCTTAATGATGCCGTGGGGAAGCCTGCAGCCAGATAAGAAAGCAGGGACTGCATGGAAGGAGAGCGGGTCCAGGCAGGTCAGGTGCATCTTATGGAGCAAAAAATATGGTAAGTCATGGTATCTCAGTCACCTCACCTGAAAACTGGGAGAGGATGGTTGATAATACTTACCTGAGAGGGTTATGAGGATGAAGGGAATTAATTTGTGTAAAGCACCTACAATAGCACCTAGTGTTAAGCACTAGTTTTATCACGCATTCCCACATATACTGGTGCCAGGCTTCTGCATCTGAATCGCTGGGGGCCTTTGTTAAAAATGCAGGCACCCATTCTGACTCAGTAAGTGCAAAGTGGGGCAAAACCTGCCCAGGATTTCTAACTGCAGCCTAGCTTAGAACCATCCCCCTGGGCAGTGTCTCCAGAGGGCACCTTCATCCACATCTTCTGGGGGCCAGATGCACATTTCCAGGGTCCACTCAGACCTGCTGAACTCTGGAGTTAGAACCCAGGTGGCATATAGGTTCCCTAAGCCTGAGAACAACTGTCTGAGAAGGTGCTCCCCTCTGGCCTTTCCAAATTGCCTTCACCCTTTGTCCACGCTGGAAAAACACTGTGCTTCTGAACCTGAGTGTGACTAAGAACTTGTAGAAATGAGCCACAAGTGATCTGTAATGTTTAATAATATGAACATCTCTTTGACTTCAATCACGTCTTTATTTTTAAACTAGTACAGGTATAGCCTCATAATCAATGTTTCTTGTCCAACTATAGGTGAGCGTCATGACCCACCATACAAAGAACGACTCCGTGGCCAGGTGCACTGGTGATTTTCCCACGTGACAGACGTGGGCGATGACAAGCCAGGTGGAGTAGTCTGGCCTCATGCTCCAACGATCTGTCTCCACCCCAGTTGCTTTCAACCCTATCTTCACAGCCACACCTCAGTCCTGACCCTGCAACTCCCCCATGGCCTGAGTTCATGACATTCAGTCAACCAAGTACAGAATCAGAAGTTTCCAGTAAATGGGGGGTGGGGTCCACACACGAGATCCTGTGCGCATCCCCTGGTACCCTTCCCTTTGGTCCAGTTTGCTTCCTCATAGCTTACCGCTTGATGGGGAGGGTATAAAAAGGGCCCTACAGTGCCTCCAATTTACGGGCTTTTCCCAAAGCACATCTTGGTAATGAGGACCCAAGGTCAGGGCTCTGAGGTCTGGTCTGCACAGGTCAGCATACGGTAAGAGGAACCGAGGCAGGAGCCTGTGCAGCCCAACAGGTCCTGGGCGTACTCCTGGGCATCACGAGCTGCTGGCAGCCCCGCTCTGCCAACCCAGAAGGTTCGGGCTGGGGCTTGGTCCAGACCTCCGCAGCTGCTCCCATGGCTAAGGCTTGTCTCCGGCCCTCCCCCGGAGCGGCACTGCCCTACCTCGCCAGCATCTCCCCTGCCGGCGTGAGGGCTCCCTCCACAAACACGGAGTCATGGCGACCTTTTCAAGATGCACAGAAAATAAAACCAGATAATGGACAGGATTTTCTCAAATTTACTTTTCTCTCCCAGACTTTTTTTTTTTTTTTTTTAATCTTTGGCGCCTGCTACTGCTCGTCGGCTCAGGCAAGCTCATGGGCACCAAAACAGATGCACACGCAGCAAACAAATATGAACAGAAAAATGCAGAAACAGCCAATGACTGGTAGGCTATTGTAGACGCATGGGCTGAGCTTGAGGGTTTCTCACCATGGTGGGATGGAGACTTAACTGTGGACAAGGGAAGTCAGTGCCCGGGCATTTCAAGGCGGCATGTGCCACAAAGTGGCAGTGACTCAGGCACGTATTCAGGAGTCAGCAGTTCCTACTGAGAACCCGCTATTTGCCAAACCCGAAGAAATTTACCACCAAACCAAACACAAGTGCGCGTTCCTAAGTGCCAAGCCCAGGACGTCACTCTAGACCACACCAAAGAGCAACGCTCCTGGGAGTGTTCTAATCAGCCAGTGTCTAACCACTGAGGCCACCTGCAGGTGTACGATCGTTCATGGGCACAGGGGTGGGGCTGGCAGGGTGTTATTAACTGTCAGTGATCCTGGATTGTTCTGACCTGGAAGGGCCACCATGCTTCATCCAGGGATGGCCCCCCTGAGGGAGGGGCACCTGCCCAACAGATACATCCCTGCTGCAGCACAAGCACCTGGGGGAAGCATACGTCTCCCCCACTGGCCGGGAAGAGCAGCTCAGAGGATGCAGGCAGTTGCCTTCCTTCCAGAGATGCCAGCAGCCCATTCTCAAGGAGCTTTTGAACACAGTGTGAAAAGACAAGGAAGGGCTCAGGAGGCAATCGTTTGTCCAGAGGCCTGACCCTGTGACCAGAGCGTGTCAGCACCCCTGCCTCTACAGCCTGCCCCGCTCCCTTCCAAAAACAGACTTCAAGAGCCCCCAGATGGCCTTTCCTCTGTAGTGCCACCTCTCTCCCCAGCAGCTGGAAGCGGGGAAGGGGCCAGAAAAGGAGGGACAGGGTGCCCTCTTTCAGTGAGAGTCCAGCTCCTCCCCTCCTTCCTCTCACCCAGGTTTGGTGAGGCGGGATCTCACAGGGCCCTCCCTCCCTGTCTCTGGCCACTTATCCCCACCTGGCCCATGGCTGCCACTGTCCCTTTATCGCTGTCCTAGCCTAGGCTGCGGACCTAGCTGGTCTTGAAGCTGCTTGCCCTGGTGAAAAGGCCCGTCTTCTTTCCCAGGGGAAAGAAGACAGACAGACAGACAGACACCGTATTTTTCTGTGTATAAGATGCCCCCATGTATATAAGATGACCCCTACTTTCCTAACCCAACATTAAGAAACCAACACCTGGGTTACTCCTGTGTATAAACCGACACCCAATCTTTGGTCTAACAATCTCAGACGAAAGTATCGGCTTATACACGGAAAAATATGGTAAGTGGCTGAACCAGCCAGGAGAGGGGCCGGCTGGCCACAGCAGAGTTTCGGAAGGACCTACTGTCTGTGTAGGCAGCTCATTGATCCACTCTTCTGATAATTATTCCTCATTCATCACAAACGGAATGACACTGGCCCCAGCCCAGCCAGGCAGGCGGGAAGGCGGCTGTGTGTGAGGAGAGTGGAACATGAACCTGCCTGTGTTCAGTGGAGGAAAGGAAGGAGTGAATGCTGTCTACTATCCCTGTGCACTGAGCAGGGACCAGGGGGCTGCTTTAATATTCCGCTGAATGTGGTGTTTCTTTTAACCCTTGCTGGGGAGGTTTTCACCCAGAGAGGCTCCTTGCTAACAGGCTACTGGCAAAGTTTCCGGGGCTGCTCGGAGAGAAGGCTCGCCGTCCCCTACACAACGTGGGCTGCTCCAGACAGCTTAGTGACCGGGCCCTCTATACAGGGCTAGGCACTGGTAGGTACAAGGACACCCTTCCTGGTGCAGCTGCAGCCAGGGGAGCAGACAGGGAGTTCTGGCTAGCCCAGGAGAGGCGCCGAAGGAGGAGGTTACCGCAGGATCCTGGTGTCTTCCCACACCTTTGCTCTCCAAGCGATTTCGTTGGCAGGCATGTGCTCTCCTCCATCAATGGAGACTCAGTGCCAAGCCCAAAGTCTCAAACTGGGCACTTATCTGCTCTCAGAGGCCCAGCCCCTGACCCCCTGAGAGGCGTGGAGAGCCACGGCGTTAATACATCCGGTCTCGCCTGGCCCTGCAAACGCCAGCTCGCCCCGCTGTCCGGGCCGGTTTGAGTGTAGATCGCCTTTCGCTTGTTCTATTTCAACTGCTCCCGCACTTGTTCGCAGTAAGTCTCATCCAAGCATCCCTGCTCCACAACACGCCAGTCCCTGCACGTTCCAAAGGCACCCCCCTCCGCAAAGACCAGCAGCCCGCGAGGGCAGCGGGAGGCAGAGGGCAGACAGAAAGCCGCCTTCGAAAGGCAAGCGAGAGCTTTGCACGCGTTCATCGCCGCGCCCCCGCGCGCCACCAGCACGAAGCTGTGGCATGGGGGTCACTACAGGGCGGAGGGGATCGTAGCGCCGCCTCAGGGCCCCGGTGGCCCGGCTTCGCTTCGAGAAGGGCAGTGCTTTCCCGAGAGGCCAGGGACGCCGAAGCACAGTGGGCCTTTTTTTTTTTTTTCCTACTGGGAAACCGGTGACAGTTTGGCGAGGAACGGGGCAGCCCAGAGGAGCGAGCTCCCCGCTTGGAAGGCGGTGCGCGCACCCGGAGCGGCGCCACTTGGGCGCGGAGTCCCCTGGCGAGTTGTGGGGAGCACCGCGGCACGGGGCTGGGAGCGGGGCTGCGGCGGCGCCTCACCCCCAGGAGTTGCTTCCATCCCAGCAACTCAACTCCGCGCTAAGGCCGAGATGCGTTCCCACGAGAGGAGGGGGAGGGGCGGCGAGCGCGGCAGGGATTTCCCACGGGGGGTCGCGGGCGCTGCGGAGCGCGAGTGCTCGGCTGCTCCCGGCCCGCTGCTGGCGGAGCGCGCTTTGCTCCACGGCCGGAGGCACAGCCAAGGCCGAAGTGGCCAAGAAGAGTGTCGCTGTCCGCCAGCTCCCGCCGTCGAATCACCCTCCTCGGGGCGGAGGGGTCGCCGGACCCATTTCGGCAGGAACCATCACCCACCCGATCCCTCCCCACCCCACCCGTTTCCAGGCTCAAGAGGTGACAAAGGTGCCCACCTCGTCATGACTGGCCCGGGAAAGATGAAGCCCCGTAGCTCCCGGACCACCAGGCTGTCCCAGGAGGGACGCCCAGTAAACTCAGCCCCTCTCCTCCGGCGGCCACTTTCGGGGCGCCGGGGCGGAGCGTCCCCGGCCCCCGCGCGCACAGCTAGCCCGCCGAGTCCTGCAGCCCGCGGACGCCAAGCCGAGCAACGGAAAAGTGGCGCGCCGCCGCGAAGGAGCGGACAGACGCCCGCACTCCGGAGGCCGATGGCCCGAGGCGCCCCTTTACCCCCAACGCCCGGCAGTGCCCGGGGCTAGGGAGCCTGCACCGCAATGCAGCGAGCGGGCTCCGGGCTCGCCGCCCCGAGGCTGCGGGGGACCGGGGCTGCCAGGGCGCGCCGGGCGCGGGAGCCAAGCAGCTCCGCGAGCCCGCCGGGGGCGCGCCGGTGGGTGCCGCCCCAGCGCCGAGGCTCCGGAACAGCCTGGCCCTCCGGTCGCGGGAGGCGGGCGACGCGAAGCAGCCAGAGAAGCCCCGCGGATAGAGCCGTCAGCCGCCAACTTGCTCCGCGGTGGGTACGTTACCTTCCAGCGCGGCCACTGCGGATGCCAGGACGAGCAGCAGCAGGCAATCCAGGGCCATTGCCGGCCGGCGGCCCCCAGGCCGAGCCCGAGCCGAGGCGGCCGCTCGGGGAGGGCGCCGCGTCCCGGGGCGCCGCTGCGCTCCCCGCCGGTGGCTTCTCCGTATCCTTTCGTGCTCTCGCCGGGACTGGGCTGCCCGGAGCGCGGCGTGGGCGTGGGCGGGAGTGGGCGCGCGTGGGGCGGTGCGGGCGCGCGTGGGTGTGGGTGTGCATGTGTGTGTGTGTGTTTATGGGAGAGGTGGGTGTGTGCGTGCGTGTGGGAGAGAGAGGGCGCGGGAGTGCGGGCGTGTGCGGCTGTCACATTGCGAGCTACAGTGGAGCCTGCGAGAGCACGGAGCCGGCCCGACGGAGCAGGGAGGGAGCGGGATCCCCCACCATCAGCGCTCTCCCCACCCCTAGCACCTCCTGTCCAATCAAGGAATCAAACCTGCAAAAATCCCCCGTCCAATCAGGCGCGAGCAGCTCCTTACACAGGCATTGTTAGTTTAAGAAAAACTTTTGCTTGCTAGGCTGTGCGGGAGGGCTGGGAAGGCTCTCGGAGGGCTCCGGGCGCCCCCTCGCGGTGCTCCAGGAGAACCGCACCAGCCAGGCCCGGCTCCCCAGGCCTGGGCCTAAGGGGCCTAGCGCAGGAGCAGGTTGAGGACCCGATAGCCCACTCAGGACTCGGTGAGCTTGAAATAATCAAATTTGTCATCTTTCCTCGTCTCAGAGAGGCGTACCCTGACTACCCTATTTAGCACAACCCCGAGGCATAGCCTGTCCCTCCTATCCATATCACTTCACCTACCGGTGTGGCCCTTCCTAATCAATTGTGTTCATTGTGAGTCTCTTATAAGAATGAGGTCTCCATTCTTGGGGTGTGTGTCTGTTCTGTTTACTACAGAATCCCCAGTGCCTGGAACAGTGACTGGCCAGTCGAAAATTATGGTCTGTAGGTGTTGAATGAATGAATAAGGTTCAGAGCGTCTCTAAGTTCAGACAGTGCTGCCCTAGCCTGTGCAGGGACCTGGAAATGCTGCTCCCCGCCTCCAGAAGTCTCTGGCTGCCTTGCGGTTTCCGTTCCACTTCCGAGTGCATCCTGTGAGTATCCACAAAGGGCCCTGACCCCAGAAGACCCATCCGGTGAAAGAGGCCAGTGGCCACAGGGTGAACGCTGAAAAGCTAACAGTGCAGCGGGGCTGCAGTGACTCCATCGCTGTGGGGGAGGCCTGGGGCGTGGCTGGGAAGGCGGGATCTCAGCCGCAAGGGAGGGACAGGGTGTTGGAAACAGGAGGGATTCTCCCAGGCTCCGCTCGCACAGCCCCACTTTCCTTCCTGTCTCTGGAGCTAGCCAGAGAGTTGTAGATCACGACCTGCCTTGAGGCTGTAATGTTATGTTGAGGATGTGTCCTCACCCCATCACCCCCACTCCAGCCCAGATGGTGGTCTGGTCCTATGGGGTCAGGGAAGACCTATTAGATGAGCTTACCACCAACTTCGGAGGCAGCTGCCTCTTCCCCACCAAGCCCTTCCCAGAGTTGTCAATGAGCTCACAGCGGGCAGATGTGATGGTTACCCACGCTCCCGTCCTTTGGGGCTTTGCTAAGTCAGTCTCCCACCCTGCGTGTTTAGTTTCTCCTGTCCAGGGACCCACCCTAAAGCCACCCCTAGTCACAACCAGACCCCACCCCCCACTCCTGGCAATGCTTTGCTTCCCCCACTGTGACTCCGGCTGCCTCCCCTCCTCCTCCCTCCATCCCACCTGCCTCAGCACCTGAAGGAACGATCCCATGGGCATCATCCATAACGCCACGCCAGCTGCCCTCTGCCCCACCACACAGCAGCGACTGTGTCCCAGCATCTCGGAGCCCTCACCCTGGAATGACCCCCTCTACTCCCAGTTACTCATTGTCCTCTTTGACCCTCAGCTCCCTCTGACATAAGTCGCCAGCAGTTCTCAGCTTCCGTGGTCCTGGCTCTCCTCCTCCCTGCTTTTCCACTCCTTACGGTTCCTGCCCTTCATGCCCTCTCCAACTCTCAAAAGAGGTTTCCCACCAGCTCTGTCCTTGGAACCTCTGCTCCCAGGGCCATGGACAACTCGTCGGCGGCTCCCCCTGCTCTTCTGCCTCCAGCCCTCCCCTCATGGGGGGCGATGGCTACATGGATGAGTCTCGGAGTCTTCTCTCCTTCACAATGGCACAGCCTTTTGAGGGGCATGGGGGCAAAGTCCCCCTCTGCCACTCCCTCCTCCCAATGCCCTTGTCCCAGTCCCTTGAGCCCATCCCAGTTCCAGCCCACACTGCCTTCCCCTGGACAACTGTAGAGTCTCAGAATGGTCACCCGGCTTCCACGCCCTCCCTTTTCTAATCCTTCTGCACTCCTGCCAAACTCCTCTTTCTAAGCCAAGCTTGATCGTATCTCTTCCCAGCACAGAAAGCTGGTGGCTCCTGGCTGTCTGCTGAAGAAAGACCAACCACTCTGGCGTGTCATTCCAATTTCTCCACACGCTCTCTGGAACCTGCCTTCTTAGCCCCAACTCTGCCAGCCTCCCTCTGGGCCTGGTAAGCCAGCTTGATCCCTCACCATCCCCATATCCTCACCCACACCCAGCCTCTCCAGCCCTTGCATCCAGCTACTCATCCATGCGCTCACCACTTGTTCAGCAGACATTTGTTTAGTGCCTCCTATGATCCAGGCAGGCCCTGCTCTAGGGTGTGGGGACTCTAGCACACAATGAAGAGGCAATCATATGTCGGGTGGTGAGAAGGAGTAGAGAATGAAGCAAGGTAACAGCTAAAAGGTAACATAAGTAACGCGACGTGAGGGGAATGACTGCTGTGTATTAAGCACCTTCTGCGTATAGGCACTGCACTGGACTTCTACAGGCAAGGCTGAAGTGAAATCCATTGACTTTCCTGCCCTGTCCTATGGAAACGCCGCCTCTCCCAGGGAGCCTTGCTGTCTATCCTTCAGCCGGTACCGCCCACCCAGTCTCATGCTCCGTCTCTTTGCATGGGTGCTGAGTGGCTTCCAGAGCTGGCTGAAGAGAACACCGACATTATCCATCTGCATAAGAACATCACTCCTGGGAGGGCTATGGGAGACCAAAGTACAGGGGTCCCCAGGACAACCTTGCCCGGGCCTCTATACAAGAATCCCTAACTTACTAACTTCTGATCCCTTGGAGACTTTAAGTTAGCAGGGATGAGGTGACCCCACATACGTGACTGAATAGCCCCCGCCCCCACTGGTTCTGCTGCACAGTGAGGTTCCGGGGTCATTCTTCTGGGTCTAGGAGTTTAAAACTGTGCTGAGGTCTTCTCAGGGGACACCCAGGTGGAGAAGTACTGGAGTGGTCAGGGGGTAGGCTCAAACCTCCTCAGGGAGGCAGCTTTTTGTTTTACTGGACACTATATCAGGTTTTGTTTGAGGGAAGAGTCTAGGATGAGAAGAGGAAGTAGAGGAGTGAGAGGGATTTACGAAGGGGGTTGGATTGGGGTGGGGGCGGGGCACCTGAACTTGGAAGACAGCCTTGAAGACTTTTACAGCCTGCTGACGGCTCAGGTAAGAACAGTATCAGTTTGGGGCTTCTGTTAATTTCCCTAACAACCCAGGAGATTGACTTTTCTTGAGCATGTTAAATATTAATTTAACTGTGCAGATTGATCTCGCTCTTGCAATAGGCTATGACTTGCAAATATCCCTAAAAGCACCATTGGTTTGGAATTCCAAGCCTGGATGGCTATTTCCCCCAAAGCATCTCCTTGGCTTTTTTTTTTTTTTTTTCCTCTGATGTCAAATGCTCACTTGTTTTCTTGATTAATCACCCAGCTATTTGATATCACTAAATAACTCCTTCAGAACTACAGATGCTTTGCCTCTAAGCCAGCAGCTGAGGCCTCTCAGGCACCCAACGGTGACTTGACCCTTTCTTGCTAAGGCTCTTAACTGGAAGGTTTTGGGGCAGCCAACCTGTTCACGCCCGCCTCTAAGTGGTTTTATGTCTAAAAGACTGAAAAGCATTTCTAGTGAAAGCAATTGCACACCTTCCCTTGATAATTGTATACATTATGAAGCTATTCTATTAGAAGTTCTTGCTCACCTCTAACCTACACCCCTTTTGTTATAGTTGAAGCCTGTTCTCTTTATTCTGCTTAGTAGTGCAGAGCATAGACAAATAGCAACCATCCTGAAGTAGATCATGTGAGTGTCTTATACATGAGAAGATATGAAGCTACTCCCTTATCCCATCTTTTAAAAAAATATATATGTATCACTTAACTCCATAAATGAATGATTTAGTTGTACGCTCCATGACCCAGGCTACTTTTACTTCAATTCTTAAGCTAAGGAGACACAGTCTCATCAATTCTTTTTGAAGAGGAAAGTGGACCACTTAGGAGTCATTTAAAAAGTTTAACAATGAATAATAGACAAATAACAAAAAGCTTCCTCTCCCTCTTTTGTTCTTTCATTATTTATTGAGCAGCAATAAATGCCTGCAAGGTGCTGGAGACCCAAAGATGTCTGTGGCCCGTCCCCTCCCTGTAAGGATCTCATGGTCTCCCTAGAAGACAGATATTGAAATGCATTGTGGGACACTCTGCAAAATGGCCTCTGGCTAGAGCCTTCCAACCAGACTCTCTTTTCTCAGGAAAATGCCCCAGTGAATATGAATAAGTATGAAGACTCACGCTAAAGAGGTAAAAGAACACTGACAGACAACCTAATTGCCAAGATGTGGAAGGAACTGACAGTACTTACAAGATAGATGATGGAGAAAAGCATATAAAGCACATGTATGACATATGCCAACTTCTCTTCTATCAAGAGAACCTGCTTTAAAGAAATAAGTAGGAAGATGTGTGGTAATTCCCTGTCTGTCGAGACCTGACTCAGGTACCCAGGATCTCTACTGTCTAGAGAAGGGAGTTAATGTCTATCATCATTGCTGCTTCAGCTTTAATCCAACTAAGAACAGTTCCCCCTGGTCATCTTCCTCTCTTCCCCAAAGTCTTCTTATACCCACGAAGAACCTGAACATGGGAAACACAGCTGGGCCTATGGGTGGGCTGCTAAAGACACAGTGCATTCTGGAGGTGAAGAATGATCGAAAGGCTGGAGCAGGCACAATACTAACTGCGGGAGTTGTGCAGCCTGCTCAGTGTAGTTTTTCCATGAAACTTTGGATCAAAGCACCAGCAATGCAGGTTGGTGGTTGGAGAAAGATGCCACCTCAGTAGAACAGATATTACACTAGATGAGGCCTGTTGGCAACTGGCAGTTGAACATTGGCTGGTTCTCCATGTCAAAAAAGTTGATTAAACCATCAAGAAAACAGAGAGATGGCAGGACCAAGGCCAACTCATTCATTCTTTCTAGCAAAAACACAGCAAGAATTAATGAGTCTCTCCCTTCTCAAGGAGGAGTACAGAGGTGTCAAGACAGATTAGGGCCCTATTAGAACATTGCAGAATAAAGAGCAGGAACAGCACCTCCAAGACCCAAAGCAGGAGTACCCTTTTGAAAATGATGCTTTGCCCAGTGAAGAGATATTTTCAGGAAGCTTCTTGGCTTGCATGAAGGCAAACTCCAGGAAACAGACACAAACTTATGAGAAAGCCAGTTAAGCAAAAAAGGCAACAGAATGATCAAAGGAACGAGAAAAAGAGAAGAGGTTAAGGAAACAGACGCAGTGTCAGACTTAAACTCCACATTGGGATGTCAAGAAAAAGCACATTTGTTGCTGCTGAACATTGAAAAGATGATGTGGAAGATAAACTGGAGACTATTTCCAAGAATGCATACAAGATGGACAGAAAAGGAAAAAACGTAAGAGAATATAAAACACGTGGAGAACATGTTTTGGAGAACCAACATATATAAAATTGTGTCAGTTGCTTTCAGGGGGCTGGGGACCTGAAAGAGTCTCCAAAAGTATTCCTAGAAAAGTTTTTAGTTCCTAAAAGATACACCAGTACAAATTTCATGAAAGTAAGAGCAAAGCTATAAAAAATAAATAAATAAATAAATAAATAAATTGTTTTAGCTGAATAAAGACCTAATAGTCACACCAAGACAATGTTTTTGAACCATATATATATTTTAAAGAAATCTTACATCTATCCAAGGACACACATGAACAGATACATAGAAAAACAGATTACCTGCAGTAGAATAAATACCATTAACTTCATAACACTAAATTCCAAAAGAAAACGGAGCAGGAGCTACAGAGTTTTATGAGGGAAAATGTGTGATACAAAAATCATGGTTCCAACACAGCAAAAGCAATAGATATTTTCAGTTACATTTTACAATCTCAGAAAATTTGCAACAGTTTAGAAAAAATTTATTTGAAAATATATTCCAGTTGACAAAGAGATGAGGTTTGGTGCCAAGCAATAAAATCAATTAAAATAGAAGTCTAAATGTTTGGAGACTGGCAAACATTTTAAGTTAAATTAAAATGTCAAAAGTAGTCTTGGTAAAAAATATACATGCTAAAATTCTAATTACAAAAACCTAAGTCTAATAGCTGAAATTATATTAAGACCAAAGAGAAGAGGAATGGAAGGAAGGAGAGCAGAGCTGTGTTAAATTCCTTACTCACATGGGAGAGATTCAGAAGCTTTTCTTCTTATGCTTGAATCTTTTTTTTTTTTTTAAGTTTTCTATTTTACTGTTTTGACAGAGACAGAGAGACAGAGAGAGAGAGAAACAGAGAGACAGAGAGAAGGGGGAAGGGCCCAGAACAGTCTCCATAGTTGTACATCATCAGTTTTTCACATAGTTTCATTCTACAGCTGAGCGCAGGGCTGTGCAGGGCAGAAACAGGGCAGGGCCTCCCACATAGGAGATATGCCCCCATGAGCCAAGGGTCGAACCAGGGGCCTCCCACATGGGAAGGTCGCCCCAGTGGGAACTGAACTGGAGTGGGAAGCACACCCCAGTTCAGAATATGGGTCCACATGGACCAGGACCAGGATTCGATCCTCAAGCACCAGGGCTACAATGCAAATGCTCAACCTGCTGAGCCATCCCAGCTTCCCCATTTTTATGCTTGAATCTTACAAATGCTGAAATCAACTTAAAATAGTTAAAATTGGCTTAAAACCCATTTTACATGGTTAAAGTTTTCCACAAATATACTTTAAAAAAGTATATATGCCTTGGAAAATACTGGAAAAGATAAAAACAAAATATAACCCCTATATATTTTTTTAAATGGAAAAAATATTTTAAAAACAGAGAAGAAGTTATTGTTTAAATAATACAAGTTTATAAGAAATTACAAATGATTTCCAATAACAAATATAAATGAATTGAATCTTGATTTAAAAGAATCTGGCTAAAAAATAATATTGTTACATATTGTACCTAAAGCAAAGGGGAAAATAATGAAATAGTAAGAGAATAACTTCCATTTCTGGTAATACTATAGGGTAACCTACAACATTCTGTGAAACACATCTAGAAAAGCTCAATAATATGTAGAAGAGCTTCTTTTACATATATTACAGGGCCCATAAGAAGTATGTCCAACAGCTTAGAAACAAAGAAGTACTAAAATCCTGAATGGCAAATGTGGGTGCTTACACTTTAGTGTGGGTAGGGATTAGTCCCTGGGTGGGAAATCTAATGGCTTGAATTTTAATGTACATCAATTGGAGCGGAGGCTTTGAATGAATGCCAGACCACAAGTTGGAACTGAGATCACTGAATAAACTGAGGCTTCAAATCGCAACACCTTCATTGAAAGCATGGACAGAGAACAAGTTTACCGGTACTCACCATCATAGAGAACTAGGAAGCTTACCTCTCTGCCTAGGCTCAGGATATAATAGAACATAACCTCCCCTGCAAATTCTTATCATAAGCCTTCACTCACAGAGGTTTTGAGGCATGATAGGTAGCATAGGGAACCAACACTCTCCAGGATACAACACGAAGCACCTCCCTAGTTCATTTCAGTTTTTACAAGAAACACGATTAGGCACATACAGCTAGGGGGGAAAAAGGAAAAAAGAAAAGAAGAAAACAGGAACCAATTTCATTTGGCAGAGCCAGCATCCAGACCAGGGCCTGACCTTTAGCTGATTATAATGGCATTTCAGTTGCTGTGACTTCCATCATGCATCTGATGCCATGACAGATATGGAGAAACCAAACAAAGAAGAAAAATCAGGAAATCGAGGGTCCTACCCAGGGGGAGGAGAAAACAATAAGACATCACCAAGTTCTGCCCCAGGGGCGGTGTGTGTGTGTGTGTGTGTGTGTGTGTGTGTGTGTGTGTGTGTGTGTGTGTGATAAGACTGGAGATAAAAAACCCTTATCCAGATTTCTTGGGAGCAACTTGACCTCTGAGTTCACCTGTACTTCCTTCTTAAGTATGTACTTTCACTTTAATAAACTCCCTGTGCTTTTCTGCATCTGTCTCACCCTCAAATTCTTTCTTGAGCATAGACAAGAACCAGGTCACCCCTGCTCTGGGTAGAGTCCTCTCTCGGACATCCCCATGAGCCTCCAGCAACAATTTGGAGTTCTAGTTCATACTACTTGATCTCAGATTTCCCAAGCTAAGAACTTGATTGAAGAAAATCAGTTATAAATGAATAGGTAGAAGGAAATGCAAGAAGGATACACCATCCACAAGATTCCCACAGATAAATCCCTGCCAAATATAAACTCACATTCCAAAATCACAGAATGCATGAATAAATTTACCATGAGCAAAATTCAGCAGACAAAACAAATAGAATCGGACACCTATTATTACAGAACTATCACAGAAAGACTGTTAAATATCTATATTTAAAATGACAAGACAATTGTTAAAAATCAATGGATTTGAGAGAAAATCACACAGAACAGGAAAAATTTTAAATAGATATTGAAATGTAAAATATAAATGGATATGTTTAAGAGATTAAATATGCTTGGAGAAGTTTTCTGATCTCCCAAGTTAAATCTGAGAAAATTTACTTTTCTGTGTTGCATTATAGTTAAAAGATGTAAAACATGAAAAAAAGAGATTGAGAGATATGGGTAAAGCAAAGAGAAGCCTATCATTTAAAAAATACTTAAGAGGAAACAATAAAAGGAATGGAGGGGGAGATAAACAATATTAAGAGAAAATGGCAGGTAAATTTCCAAAACTGATGAAAGAAATGAATTATTCAGATTCAGAAAGAACAGATTGAGGACGCCCTGATTAGAGTAAACAAAAAACTTTATGACTAGACAAAATTGTAATAAAACTTCAGCACACCAAAGACAGAAAAATATACTAAAAGCAATCAAAGAGAAATGACAAGTTACTTGTAAGAAATGACAATTCATCTTCTCAGCAGCAAAATAATAAGTGCAGAAAGAAAATAACTATCAACTTAAAATTTTATATAACCTAAAACCCCGTATTCAGCTAAATTTTTATTCAGGACTGAGAGCAAAATAAAGACACTTGCAAACAAGACAGAGAGAGTTTACCACCAAGATAGTGACTCTGAGATCTAAAGGGAATAGTTCAGAAATAAGGGAATTAAACCCAGAAGAACAAAGTAAGATGCAAAAAGCAATAATGAATAAAGGAACTGGTAAACATGTGGGTAGATCTTTGGGGTTTATAAAAGAAAGATAACAGTAAAACATTGAATAAGAATAGCATCTAAGATGGGAGTTAAAAAGATAAAAGATTTCTAAAACCCTAGTATCACATTGGAGGCAGGCAGAGATAATGAATAATTTTAGATGTTGTCAAGACAACCATGCTTTAAAATGTTAAGGGTAGCTACTTTCAGATGAGCAGTTGGGGAAAGGGGGAATAAAGGAACTTAATCAGGAGAAGCTGGGATAGCTCAGTGGTTGAGCACTTGCCTCACAATCACAAGGTCTGGGGTTCCATTTCTGGCCCTGGCCCGTGCAACCCCATGTGCTGAACTGTAGCGCAACTGGTAACCACCAGGATGGCAGCAAAGGTTCTTGCCTCCAATGCAGGAGGCTCCCAGTTAGGTTTCCACCCCAAGCAGCCCCACATTCACTTGTGTGGAATGAAACCGTGTCACAACTAATGATGTACAACTATGGAGACTGCTCTGGGCCCTCCCCCTTTCTCTCTCTCACCTCTCAAAAAACTAAGTTAAAAAAAAAAAGAAAAGAAAGAAAGAAAGAAACTTAAGGTAATGGAAAGTAGGAAAGGAGAAAAAATAAGAAAAGAAAAACAGATAAGTCAAAATAAGATGATGGAAATGAATCCCAATATACTAGCAATCACAATAAATGTATGAGAAATCACAGTAAGTAGAAATAAAATAAACTTGTCATTTAAAAAGACAAGCATCAGATTGGATAAGTAGAAAATCCATTTATATACTGTTAGAAGAAATGCATTCAAAGTGTAAGGATTCACATCTGTGCAAAGTAAATGAATAAGAAAAAAATAACAGAAAAATATTAATTTTAAAAAACTGGTATAGCTTGATTAATATCCAAAAAGTCTAGAGGAAAAACATTGTTAGTAATAAAAGAAGCACTACACAATTGTAAGAGGAATAACTTTTAAGAAGACATATGAATTCTGAATTTTTATGCACCTAAGGCAGGGGTGGCGAACCTTTTGGCAATTGAGTGCCAAAGTTTATGAAATAAGAGTATACTCGCTCGACTCGCGTGCCAACCCATCCAGTGAGATAGAGGTATCGATTATTTTTATGTCTATAAGAGTATAAACAGTAATTTTTTTAAATGGTATTCACAGCTCCACGTGCCGAAATAATTGCTCCGCGTGCCACTTTGGGCACGCGTGCCATAGGTTCACCACCCCTGACCTAAGGCATGACCTCAAATTATATAAAGAAAAAAAAGGCAGAATTTCAAGGGAAAATAGGTCTATCATTATACAGACTTTAACATAACTCACTTTGTTATTTATAGATCAAGTAGATGAAAATTGGTAAGTAAATGGAAGACTGAAACAATGTAATTAATTTAGTGTAGAAAGCACTATCCAATTACTAGTAATCTCACATTTTTCTCAAATGTGCATACAATTGCAAAAACTAACTACTTAATAGGCCACAAATTAACTCTCAACAAAGACCAAATAATTTATCTTACAAATCACATTATCTGACCTCAAAGCAATTCAATTATAAATCAATAACAAAAGAAACTTTAAATAATACTTAAATAACATTTAAATAATAAATCATAATGAGAAATTAAAAATATTTCAAATTTAATGACAATTAAAACTTGACCTCTCAGAACTTTCACATGCAGCTAATGTGGCATTTAAAGGAAAACATATATTTTATATTGGAATATTAGAATGTATCCCAGAATAGAAGAAATTTGCTAAGTTATACAACTAATTCAAAGAGCTTTTAAAAAAACAATAAAACTGAGACTAACTCAAGGGGCAAATCACAATTTAAATACATATAAATACAGGACTGAAAAAATATATTATCCACAAGACTCCACATCTCAAAACTCCCTGTCTAAACAAAGGGAAATAATAAAAATTTAAAAGCTTCTGACAAAATTGAGCTGGTTTGTGGGAAGTGTGTAATAAAACAAAGCATAAGGACAGAAAGAGGGACATATGTATAGAATAAAACTTTAGCATTAGAGAATATTCTGAACCACTTGAATGAAATAGAAATTTTTCTTTAAAAGAAATATAGCATATCAAACCCACTTCACAAAAAATTAGAATATTTGTACTGCTCCATTATCATGAACAAATTTTAATCAGTAATTAAAACTCTACCCACCCAAAAAGAAACATTTAGTTCAGATTGTTTTGCCAGTAAGTTCTACTCCAAGTATTCAAGGACATATTTTCTAAATCACATTAGGAAGCTAATGTAACCTTGATACCAAAACTTGCTCATGTCTCATGTTTGGTCTAATGATTTGTCTGTAGAGTCTCTTGGGTTTTCTATATAGATAATCTTACAATTTGTGACTTACTATGATTTTCTTTCTTTCTTCTTTTAATAGCTTTTACTTCTTTCTTATGTCTTACAGTGCTAGCTAGGACCTTCAGTAGTACCATGTCAAGTGGAAACAAGGAGAGGATCAAATCCCAGGCCCAGCTCCTGTGGACCCATATGCTGAACTGGGGTGTGCCCCCAGTTCAGTTCTTGCCGGGGCCTATGCAGGAGGCTCCCAGCCCAGTTCCAGCCCTGCGCAGCCCTGCTCCCACCTGTGGGGTGAAACTCTATGGAAAACTAATGCTGTCAACTATGGAGACTGCTCTGGGCCTCCCGCGCTTCTCTCTATCTTTCTCTGTCTCTCTCTGTCAAAAAACAATAAAAATAAATCTTAAAAATAAATAAATAAATAAATAAAGCATATAGTACACTGCTGGATTCGGTTTGATAATATTTTATATTTATGCATTTATTTGATCCTTTATTTTTCTTTCTTGGATTGTTACACTCACTGAGTAAATCATAGTAAGTCACAAATTGTAAGATTATCTATATAGAAAACCCAAGAGACTCTACAGACAAATCATTAGACCAAACATGAGACATGAGCAAGTTCACTGGTGACAAAGTTAACATATAAAAATACATTGCTTTCTTAAACATCAACGAAAGCAATAAGAATGAGTAATTTTTAAGAATATGGTATTTTAATAGCAACAAAACTTCATCTTGGAACAAATCTAAAGAAAGCTCTAAAAGGCCTATGTGGAAAAATTATGAGACTTTATTAAAGAATCTTTAAATAACTGGGGAGGTATACCATGTTCACGGGTGAGAAAACTGGTGACTATTCTCCCCAACTTTATAAATTTGCTAAAACTATAAGAAAAGTAGCCACAATATTTTTGAAGAACTTGAGCAAAATTCAAAGACAAAGGCAAAACAACCAGGATAATTCTGAAGACAAGCAGAAGGACGGCCTTGCCTTCCCAGCCAGACACACTTATTCTGAAGCTGCCATAGTTAAAACAACATGGCACTGGGGTAGGGATGGGGTAGGGCCAACTTGTATAGAGAAAATCCACGTCAAGGGAATCATTCTGAAGTACAGGGGAAAGGATAAACCAACAGCTGTTGCTGAGACTATTTGAAAAAATAAAAGTACATTTAGCTTTTACACCAAATATAATCAATTCCAGGTGGAAGTTTAACATGGGCTTTCTTATGTATTAATTAAAGTAAGTATAGGCTACCATGATGAAGATACTATACTAACAATAAAGTACTAACAATAACATGGCTTAAATGTAAAGAACATTTTTTCTCTCTCAACATCAGTCTCAAAGTGTATCATCCTGATCAGTGGGACAACTTTGATCCTCATGGTCATTCAGGTACTGTGTTTTTCCAGGTCATTGTTCTGCTATCATCTGGGACTCTCTCGTTTTCTGCAGTCAAAGTTGAGTTACCACCACATTTGGGTTTTGACTCATGGAAAGAGAAAAGAGAGCTTGCAGGAGGCGTGCCCACTGCCTTAAAGCTCTGATCCCAACGGAGAGAAATGGAAAGCTGCTTAGACACCAGCGGTGAGAACACAGTTGCATAGCACATCCAATTAGAAGAGACTCTGGGAAAGAGGTCCTGCTGGACACCACATGTGAAGATGGGGAGAGTGCACTTGAGTGGACAGCAGACTGTCTCTGCCATACTCCAGGACTCAGCAATGTCACAGCTCCTGCACGTGCGCCCAAGGAGACACACACAAGAAAGCTCTTTCACACAATTCATAGCAGGAAGAAAACAGGAAACAACCCAAGTTCAACCTTGTTGAACAAGAAAATAAACCTCATGGCATATTTATATACAGGAGCAAAAATGAACAAATTGTGACTACACAATTGGAAAGATGCTCCTAAGGCAATATTAATATTCACCTGAGTGGTAGGTATGTGCATACATATGTACATATATGCACGTTCTACTTATTATTTTGTATATACTTGCAAAAGCAAAATTACCTCCTCAAAATGAACTAAACATAATTTCTCACCCAACAGGCTGGTAAAAACAAAGGTTTGTTAATATTAAATAAAGATGGAGGGGAAAGCCGGGACGGCTCAGCGGGTTGAGCGCTCGCTTTGAGGCCATGAGGACCGAGGATCGAATCCCGGCTCCGGCCCAGGCAGGACCCACGTGCTGAACTGCGGAGTTCCCACAGTTCGGTTCTCTAACTGTCTCTGTCTCTGTCTCTCTCTCTATCTGTCAAAAAGTAAAATAGAAATAACTATGCACT
>PVKE010000728.1:0-93438 GCA_004027555.1 Craseonycteris thonglongyai | reverse complement strand
TGGTGCAACAAATTTTAAAATAGCAAGAAAGTGAGAATAACCTAACTGCCATTAATGAAGGAAATGACTAACTGAACTATGACCCAGCCATACCACTAAATATTATACAAGCGTAAAAAGAGTGATGTGGAATTATTCATGCTTAACATGAGTCAATCTTCAAGACCCAATATTCTGTGAAAAGGCACGTGGCAGAACAAATGAGAGAAAAGAGTCTTACAGTTCCCATAGGTAAGGATGTGTGCATGTGTGTGTGTGTTGTGTTCTGAGTTATTTCCAAAAGGAACTTGCTGTTTAAAAAAGCTTATCGAGGAACTATTGTTTTAACATATTAAGTTCAGAAATGTTTTTTAACCAATAAAACATACTTGACCATCTCAATAAAGCTAAAGGAAGAGAAGCTGCAGCTCATCCATTCATTCAAAAGTGTCTGAGTGCACACAATGCGCCAGAATCTGAGATGTAACAGTGAATTACAAAAAAATAATGTTTCTTTATTATAAAATCCAATTATTTTAAAAGATTGAGGTTCACCAAAAGCGAACCATTTCCATATATTTTCATTAAGCAAACTCTGAATTTTCTATTTTTTTTAAGTGAATGAATTGGACAAGTCCAGTAACTGCTCAAAACCTCTGTTTACCCATCTGAAAAACAAGGTGAGTATATATCCTGCTCAAAGTCAGTTAGTCACTTGAGAGTATAAAAGCTGATCATTCTCTTTATGAAGTGCTATGTGTGATTAATCAAGGACAAGAAACAAAGGCAATTTACTTTGCTCTTCACAGAGTCTAAGGTATGAAATGCTAATCATTATAACCAGAAACCCAGTCCAGATCAAAATACTGTTAGATGATCACACAACTAATTGGAATGTGAGAACCAAAGGGGATTTATTAATGGTAAAATCCACAAGTACTTCTCAAGGAGGTCAATGCAAAATGTGTGCCTTTTTAATAAAATACCAAACACCAAGAACTCTGTAATGCAATAAAAAGCGTGCTGGTTCAATTTGTGTTTGTCACTTTCTGCTTTTTGAAATCTTCCTTTGAAAACTTCAAATTAAGAGTACTCGGCTTTTCTTATAATTAATAGATGGCCTCAGAGGTTGGCTGTAATCATACCTCTTCTAAATGAGGCGACGCTCATTCCCCAAACAGCATCAGCACCACTGTCATGGCTTGTCCACCTGCCCCTCTCCCTACTAGTATCCTAAATGGTTTCAAAGGCCTTAAGAACATTGACCTAACAGTCCCTACAGCACCTCAGGCAAATTGTCCTGATCTCCACCCTCTCCTTACAGCCACCAGCATCAGACATGGCCCCACGGCCATGATCTCGGACTCTGGAAATTGCCCTCTTGAACTTGGACCTCCCAGGCTTCCAGCAACCCCCTCCCCTCCCCTCGCCCTCATCATTACCTGTAGCTTCATCCTCAGCCTCAGGCCTCAGCCTCAGCTCAGCTTCCCCACATCATCAAGAACGCCAGGTACTGCTGGTTTCACTTGCCTCAGTGTCTAGCCTAGAACCCACTGTCAGGCCATTTCAACAAAGCCACGCTGGCCACCAAGGACACTAGGATTGAGTCCCAGTACATAGCCGTTAGCACTTGATATGTGGCTAGTCCGGATTGGAATGTACTTCCGGTATAAAACACACTGAAATTTCCACCAGACTTCAAGGATTTAGTAGTTAAAAAACTGTAAAATAGCTCATTGATAATTTTATATGGATTACATGTTGAAGTGATAATTTAACTCTATTGAGTTAAATTACAGTAAAATGAATTTCACCTGTTTCTTTTGCCTTTGTAATATGGGCACTGGGAAATATACAGCTTGCATTACATTTCTATCCCAAACAACTACTGACTGAAACGATGGGAAACAGAATTTGTTTCTGTTGGGGCCAGGTGTTGGAAGAATTAGGTGGGTGTCCAGGCCCCAGAGAGGTGGGTTGTGGTACAGGGCATCCCAGCAGGGCTGCCATGCAGGGGAGGTGAGTCAGAACCCTACCCCTACACCACCACTCTGTCCACAGATTAATAAGTGGGAGGTGGCCTGCAGACCAAGCAGCGGGCCCTGGTGATAGTAGCTGGCATCTTTGCCCTTTCAGCTGTGAGTGTTCACTGTACAGATCTGATGCAAAGAAAAGGACCCAGGGCAGACAGGCAGAAAGCCCCACCCACAGGCTGAGTGACAGCAAGAATGAGAAGTCAGAAAAAGAGAGGGCAAAACACTCTCGGGGAAGAGGTAGCACCCCTCACAGAAAGAATGAAGAGAGAAGGAGTCACTGTCTGAATACTTCACCAATTATCCAACATAATCTCCAGAACCAAAGGACAAATGGAAACTGGAATATCCGATCGAGAGATTTGAGGCCTTTCGTCTCCTGGAGTGCTAGATAAATCTGTCTCTCATTCCATACTCCAGGGCCAGATCCTGAGACAACAATTAAAATCCTAGTCTGCATGGATGGACTTTGATGCTCTGGGCTCACCCAGACTCCCTTGACTGGCCCACGCTCCCAGCCTCCAGCTTCGAAAGCTGGCTGCTAACAGCTCACAGAGAGCCCTTTTCTGGAGCATTGCCTTCAATCCAATGGGTGCAGCCTCAGTTAGGAGGATATGCCAGCCCACCCCCACCCTTCAGAACAACCCTCAGAAAATGTCTAACTGAAGTAGAGAGGCCGCCCCGTAGACTCAGCTCTGTGGTATTATCTGTGCTCCTGAGTCCCCCAGAGCCAGGCTGAAGCCATTCTCTAGCCAAGACCACAGCTTGGCTCAGCTCCTTCCTCAGCCCCTCCTCCAGCCCATCCCCCTCCTTGGCAGCACCCCACAACCACTAAGTCCCTTGACCGAGACCCTGTCTCAGGCTCTGCTTCTAGGGACCTCACTTAGACAGAAGGGGACAGAAACATGTACAGGTGAGTGAGAAGTGAAACCACAACAGAGAAGCAGCCAATAACGGGGTGTTCTCAAGCCAGTTAAATCCGCTGGGCAAACTCTGAAAGCCAGAGTAGAACACACACCTAAGAGCCCCCATCCCAGGGGCAAGGAAGTGGGACTATTCATACACCCATTCTCACCAGACATTGGTTCAGGCTGCTGCGGTGGGGGGCATCAATTCCACAGCATTTCCAGGTCCGTGAGAATGGACAAGCCCTCTGAGGTCTCAGAGAAAGCCCCTGGGCCCCAAAGATGGCAGCTGGAAGTCAGGCCACTGTGACTGAAGTGCTAGAGTAGAGGGCACGAGGGTTTTCGATTCTTGCCCCAAACTTGCTGTTTCTGCCTCATGAGTTTAATGTGTGGACCCCCATGACACCAGACTGACCCAGACACACTTGTCCCTTCTCGGCATTCTCACACACATACTCACCACCCTCACACAGCATTTGTGTGACGTGGACATCACCGAGAATTCAGGAGTGTTGAAGGAGATATTTACTTGGCAGAAATGCAAACAGCCTCAGAGGTGGCACTACGTGCTCCTCTTCAAAGTGCTCCAGCTGCCCCTGGAACCTGCGCTGGCTGCCTCCCCTGTAGGCTGCCCATGTGGACAAGAATCCATCTGTGGAACCAAAGGGTCTTCCATTTTACAAGACTTGCTCCCCTTCGAAGGTATTTACAGATTAATAAAGCCATTTTCCTCTCTGTTACATTAACATCGCGGCAGGCCATTATGTTGCTTTGAGTTAAGAATTAAGTTTTAAGTGTGTGTTCTGAATTTGAGAGTAAATGCCTTATTGTGTCATTTCTTGGCTGCGTGGTTTAGCAAATGGTAAGGGGCAGGAATGCAGATATTGCCCAGACATCCTGTGGAAGAGAATAAAGGGGAAAGGTAGGGGCGTAGACATGAACCCCAGGGGCAGAGGTCATCAAAGGATGTGACCACGGCTGACCACCGTGCCTGCCCCAGGCGACCCGAGGCCCTCCCCCTCCTGCTCTGTCCTTGGAATGTGCACGAGGCCCACTGTCCCCACAGTGGGAGCCTTTTCCAGGACACAGCCTTGGGAGAACAAGGGGCAGTTGAGACCATCTGGATGACGTATGTGACTGAGCCGCGTTCAGGCCTGTATCTGAACTTTTAAGATTCTGGTGCCCAGGTGCTGAGATCTACCCATTTGGAGGTCTCCCAAGACAAGCCTGGCAGGTAAGTTCCCCTGCTGCCACCTGCCACCCTGGAATGACCTGCCTCTTTGGTCTCTCGTTGCTCTTCATGTACAAGGGCCAGTATGTGACCCAGCACAGCCACTTGAGGGAAGGGGTGGGCGGTGTCTATTAGAATACGATGCCCCAGAGGATGCTCATGGGAACTGTTTCTTTTCCTCTGGCACCCTGAGGATGATGGTTACCACCCCCCAGGAAGCCTCTGGGTGGCAAGGCAAGGTGGCTCTGTCCCTGCTGTTAGCCACCTATTTATTCGGCAGGGTTTTCTGGGCACCAGTCTGGGCAACAGGGAAACAGTGAGCAAATCAGCACATCTCTGTCCTCATGGATATGACACTTTAGAAGAGATAGGTTCTCCCCTCAAAACTCAGCAAACACAGCCAGGCAGCATCCCCAACGATGCCAACGGAGAAGCACACAGAAAGAAAAACACTGTGTGGCAGAGCGTGGCTGTTGGTAGGATGAGGCACCGACCTCACCCAGGACCATGTGGAAGGGTGTCTGTGAGGACATAACATTTCATCAGGGAAAGTAGACGGAAGTGTCCAAAAACACGGGGCGAGGGACCCAGTGGGGCTGAAGCCTAGGAAGTGAGGAGCACAGAGCTGCAAGCGTAGAACACGCGTTTGGAAGGATGGGCGGGGCTTCCTGAGCAGCCCGCCTCGTTCTGAGTTCTGATGCTAAGTACAGTGTTCATGGAGGTGTTCTGCTGGGGGATCCAGATGGGACGGGGCAACACGGTGGGGAGTACTTGACCTTTCCCCCACCCCTACCCACTAATTATCAAAACAGACTTGGCCTCTATGAGAGCCTTTCAGCCTGAACTACGGAAAGAGGCTCACGCGCCCTCCCAAGGTCGCTCCCAGCCACGCCCTGTCCCAGTTCCAAGAGACACGGGGACTGCAGGAAGGGGACCCACAGGATAACTAGGACTCATGTCTTTTCTGAGGCTTTGGCTCCACCGCTGCCAAAGGTAGCAGGACCTTACAGCCTGGCATGGGAGAGGAGCTACAGGTGTGCTCCACCTGGCCAGCCTGTGACCCCTGTGCCCTGCTGTCCCTATAAGCACACAGGTGCTGGTGGGAGCGTGGGACCACAAGCACATGCCAAGGGGCTCTGGGCACCTCTGGGGGACGTAAAAGAAGAGGCCAGAGCTGCTGCCCACGCTTTTCCAGGGCAGGCTGTCTTTCCACAGGCGTTGGAGCACCAGCCTGGATAACTGTCTCCACCTATGGGAAGCAGAATCCCTTCTCCTCAGCCCAACAGGCTACAAGGAGCACAAACTCAGTCGCAGCCAGGCTGAGCTCCTAGGGACCACCCTTTAGCTCCTGAGAGGACCAAGCTCTCTGCTCCTCTTGGGAGGACATGCTTGCACTCTGCAGATGAGACTGCAGGCCATCCTGGAACATCGGGGGTAGCAGTGGGAACCCTCATTCGGAGTGCCCGCAGAGGCGCAGCCCCTGTGGGCACCCTCGGCAGGGATGCACCGGGGAGAGCCTAGCTGAGAGAACACCTTGCATCTGAAGTCAAAAGTGTCTCTGAGTCCCTTCCCTGTGGAGCATTTCCAGACAAGGGAGATCACAGGGAAGGAAAAGGGAGATGAAAATGGAGGATAAGAGACAAAG
This sequence comes from Craseonycteris thonglongyai, assembly GCA_004027555.1. Classification (NCBI taxonomy): domain Eukaryota; kingdom Metazoa; phylum Chordata; class Mammalia; order Chiroptera; family Craseonycteridae; genus Craseonycteris; species Craseonycteris thonglongyai. The sequence goes on along the minus strand of PVKE010000728.1, from coordinate 87,645 downwards.
GGGTGGGAAGGGATGGGGAAAGACAACAGAAAAGTAAGAAGCTGAAGAGAAACCTTGCCTGGCTCTCTGTCAAGTGCTCTCCCCCGAAGCGACTGGCATCAGTACAAGGTGTCCACAAGCCAAGTGTCTCCCTCCCGGCCATTACAGTTTCCCATTATGGCTGGTGAGCAGAAATCAATCTTCTTAATGCGGCCTTGAACAGAGAGGGAGGCCAGCCAAGTCTGGCAGGAGGACCCAGCCCTGCATCAGCTGCGCCGGGTGTCTGGCATCAAAGGGTCAGGTTTCTCCCATCCACCTCCTCTCCTGGCACCGAAAGAGTACAATGCCCACAGTGCCTCCAGGAGAGAAGGCAACAGGGCAGCCAAGGTGACGTTTCAGCCAGGCCTGGCTGGGATGCCTCTGCTCCGCACGCCTGTCTCTGCTTCCATCCTCCCACCCCAGAAGACTGGATCCACTTTCCCACATGAAGATGTCTGTAACTTGATCTCACCAGCTCGTTTGTAAGTTGCCCCTTACCCTGCAGTTTTTACCTCTAAGTCAGGGATCCAGAATGCATGTAGCTTTAAGAATATCCTTCAATATTCGGATTCCTTCAGGGTCAGTGGACAACTAGAAAAGATGACGTCTCCTGGATCTGATAAGTGCTGAGGGTGAAGAAGGCCTTGGATTGCTCTTTGCTGGGCGTTCATCAGTCTATCTGCCTCCACAAGGCCTGGAAAAAGGACGGCGCAGATTCTCTAGGCTGGATTCAGGAAGCCTGCAGTTAATGGGGTGGAAGCAGGAGGCTGGGTTGCCCCGCTTTGAGAATTCTACCTTCCTGAGTCTCAGCACCCAGGAATGGAGGCTAGGACGTTGACTCCCTTGTTAGCATCTGCCCCAGTGAATTCTTGACGTTACCTTCTGGCCAGTGTGGATTGATACTGCTGTAGCAGCTTTGGGGATGGTTGCTAAGGGAATCAGGAGAAAAGTGTTTGGTGCGTAAATCTTATTGTTTTCCAAATTAGCGTCAACACAAGCTGTAACTTTGAAAGACTTTGAAGCTAATTAGACCATGTACTAGTGATTAAGATAAAACAGACCCCAGAGGAGAACTCAGGAGAGGGCCTATTATTTAACTGTTTATAGTTTTTCTCTGCCAAGAATAGGAAGAAGGTAGAAGCTACAGGGAGAATAGCAAAGACCCTGTGGGTAGAGAGATAAATGCCATCACCCCATGTCCCTAGTCAACCACCATAGAGTTAACTGATGATTCTGCTGGGAAGGGAAAAGGTGAAAGCATCCTGAACAGTGTTTGATGACAAACTAGCTTAAGGTCTCAAAATTACAAGGGGAAGGTTGTGAAATTCTGAAATCAGAGGTTAGGATGAGAAGTACCACAGAATCCTGGAGATAAATCAAGGTGGTGGAACAGAAATGGAAGATAAATCAAAAGATTATAATTTTTCTGAAGTTTTTGCAATTCTTTAATTTTTTCTCCAAATAATGCAGCTTTATTACTGTAATCTTTTTCTTTTTTTTTTTTTTGCATAAGCCAGTTACATTGAATAACTTTAAGACATATTTTCTTATTCTAGAAAAAGCATAAATCTGTGAAAAGAGCATGTTTGATGTAATGATTTCCAAAATCTCATAGACAGACTACATCAGAATCTCTTGGGGGCCTATTTGTAAAAAATAATATAAATGCAGCCCCTTTAAAATGGAGTTGGACCTGCCACCCCAGAGAAAGGGCTTGTCAGGTTTCTGCCTCAAACCTCTGACATGTGAAAACAGGGCCAAATCACCTTAGGACGGGCCTCAAGCAACCCCGTACCCCAAAGAACTGTTTACAAGGATAACAAGAAAGCAGGTGTTATGACTACAGGACTGACAATTACCGGATTAAAAATTTAAAACATTGTTTAGAATTAGCATCACTATGTCAGCTGCTCTTCACCACTAGAAAGCCTTCCTTCTGTTGATGTCATTCTTCCCCTCCCCTTTCTATAAATACCCCTCACCTTTGTCTCCTAATGGAAACATTATTTAGCTTTCTGCCTGAATCAATGTTTCCGAAATAGCTTTTCTTTTTGATCTCAAATAAATGCGTGTTGCCTCTCACTTTGAAAGACCTTTTATTTTTAGGTTAATCTCATAGATTGGCTACATCAGAATGTCTTGGGGGGGTGTTCTAGGTATGGATTTGAGGGCTTCACTATTGAACATCCTGATTTAGTGAATCTGGATGGGGGCCAGTGGTATGAATTGTCACCTGTCTTTCCAGGATACTTCGACAGGCAGCTGGATTTGAGACTGTGATGTGGTTTCTGTTGTCTATCTGCCCACTGGAATTCAAAGGCTGGCTATCTGGACTGCAAAGATGGGGACCCACCCTTGCTGGCAGCTTACCTTGATGGAGAAAGCATCTCCATGAGAAAAGTAGCCATGATGCAACGGCTCTGCACATCAGTGAAATGCCAGGGAAGAGATGCCAGGAATGCTCGCTCAGTGGTGGAACACTTGCCTCACAATCAAAAGGTTCGGGGTTTGATTCCCGGCCCCGGCTCGTGCAACCCCACATGCTGCTGAACTGCAGCACAACATAACCACCAGGATGGCTCCACAGTGAAGGTTCCTGCTTCCTAAGCGCGAGGCCCTAGGTTCAGTTCCTGCCCCAAGTGGCCCCACCTCCACCTGTGTGGAATGAAACCATGTCACAACTAATGGTGTACAACTATGGAGACTGCTCTGGGTCCTCCCCTTCTCTCACTCTCTCTCATACACACACACATGCACACTTGCACATCTCAAACAATAAAATACATCTTTAAAAAGAAGAAAGAAATGACAAAGACTTCTGAGGCATGGGAGAGGAACGGGCATAATGGAGCTTCCCCATGCCGCAGAAATTAACCCATCTGCACCCCAAATCCGAGAGCTGAAGAGGGGATGTAAGAGGGAATAGAAATAACTGCAGGCTCTCCTCCCAAGCCTGTATCGCATCTCTGCCCCCTCTGGGTACACATAAGCAGGCCAGCTTGGAGGTCAGAAGAGCGCTCGGAGGGAAGGATGACAATGAGGACCAAGTCTGGCTCGTCTTCCAAAAGGCTGACCCTCTCGTCCCCCTCATTTTCCTGGGGCCCCTTATGGTCAGGCTTTGTGATTTCTCCTCTGGTGGAACAGCCACTAACATCAGGGATTTTTCAGAGTATATTATTAACCAACCATCCAATCAGGAAATAATTCTCAGCCTCAATCATGTGCCAGGCCCCTGAGCAGCAAGTCTCAGTGTACGTGAGAGTCACTGAGGAGACATAAAACTACCCAGAAATGTGTAGCCCGGTGGTTTCACAGAAGGTCTAGGAAGCTGTGGCTCTGAGAGTATCCCAGGTGATCCAATGCACAGCCAAGGTCAAGACTCACTGTGTGAGTGTCACACCACATGTCCTCAAATGTGAGCCAGCATCAGAATCACCTGGAGGGCTGGGTAAGTCAGACTTCCGCCTCCACCCTGGGACCTTAGCAGGTCTGAAGTGGCGCCCAAGAATGTGCTTTTCTCCACGTTCCCAGAGTTACTGAACCAAAGAGGGTCCACCCACCGACGTGCAGCACAGCCAAACACTGAACACCCAGCTTCGCCGTGGAAAAGGTAGAGCCGTTCACTGGCAGGGCACCAAGCCAGGAGAATGGGAAACTACTGCTCAAAACCCCGACTCCCCAGTGATTCTTAATCAAGGGTTTTTACAAAGATGGAGTGTTAGGGGTTAGGAGTCGCAGGCGAAACGGATTGGTTAGTGCTAATGCAAACCTCAGTGGTTTTCCTTAGCCTGATTAGTTTAGGTCCTCACATTATCTTTTCTGGAACCTTTCACACTGTGCTTGGGTGATCTAACTGGGTTTAGGAACCAAAATTCTGCAAAACATCTCGACTGTGTGTCAGTGGTGTTACCTTTAAAGGGAAAAGCAGAATTAAACATCTGTGACCATTGTTCTTGTTCATGTTGTCATTGCTTTAGGCTTAGCTAACTACATTTTTCTATTCTTTCAAGCAAATGTAGTTTTAAACATTTTTCCTGGAACTTGCTTTACAAGCAGGCCTCTAGAACATGACCTACATGCTTTCTTAAACTTTAATTATAAACTACGTGACAGCCAGATTAATTGAAATGTTTAGTTAAATCAAAGGGGTAGCTATGCCTATGTTTCTAGATTCTGTGATCTAATAACCACACACATTTACTGTTAACCAGGTGATGCTGATCCTGCTGGCTCAGGATCACAAATGAAGCAATGGAGGTACTTAGTGCCCACCTCTCACGGAACAGACCACCAACTAAAAATATGTTCTTCCATTTCCTTAGCCAACAACAGAGCCCCACCTCCCCAGAAACCACCAGCACCAAAGCTGTTCCACTCTGTGAGCCGTCAAGTTCAAGTCCTTGGCCTGACTCTGAGGCCTGCTTTGATGAGAAAGGAACAGAGAGCTGCATTGCTACTAGAGACTCAGTGGGAAGGGGATCTGCTCCCGAGCTTAATCAGGTTGTTCCCAGGATCCAGTTCCTTGAGGTTGCAGGACTGTAGTCCCGTTTCTCTGCTGACTGTCAGCAATTCTCCTCTTTGCTCCTAGAAACCTCTCTGATTCATGCATGTGGTCCCTCTATCTCAGAACCAGCAACAGCACATCAAGCATGAGATGCATCAATAGCATCCTTCTCATTCTTGGAATCTCTCCTGCTACCCTCTTTTGCTTTTAAGGGTTCATGCAATTACATGAGGCCACCGGGAAAATTCAGAATAACTAGCCTGTCTTATAGCCAGCTGATTAGCAAACATCATGCATCTTCAATGTCCCTTCACAACAGTACCTAGGGTTAGTGTTTGATTGAATAACCAGGGGCAGGAATTTGGAGAGACATCTTTAAACTTCTGCCCACACCACATGCTGCATGTTTGTAGTGCTTTCCAATGAGCAGGCACTTGGAGAAGCTACATCTTTCTGCATCTGCCAGGTAAGTAGTCAGTGCCTGGTCATCCAGTGTCCCAGAGCTGCCAGCACCCAGCCCAGCCCAGAGCTGTGAAGAAACGCCAGGGCTCATTGAGAAGAGAGGAAGGTTCTCAGTGTCTCCCGCATGGTGACCAGGAACAGGAGGAAAAGTGCCTCTGGTCACCATGAAAGTTTTCATTGCCTTAATTAGAGCTCCACTTAATGGTGAAGCAGGCCTCGCAAACTTGTGAATTGTAGGCAAAGTGTGCAGCAGGACAAACGAGGTCCTTGTTTCTGGAAACTTCAGGTCTAACTAGCTAAGGATAATCCTCAGTAACGGGCTAGCTTGTTACAGGTCCCCTCCAGGCTTACTGCCTGTAATCCATTGGCCATCCCACAGCCACCTGAAGGATCATCCAAAATGCAAACCTGATGGTGTTCCTGCCTGTTTCTGTTCATTCTGTGTCTCCTCATTTGGTGCCCAAGATCCCAAGCTCCTTGAATACCTACACAGAAGGCCCCTGGTATAGCTCCTATGGGTCCCTCTAGCCTCGTCACTCCTGGCCTCACATTATGTCCTGCCTAAGTGTCTCAGGCTCCCAGTGCACACTGTGACGTTCCATGCTTTCAGATCTTTGATCTGGTTGACTCTGCCTTTTCCCCTAGTCTCTGACTAAACTTGAATCACCCATCACTCAACCTGGGTATCTACCCTTTCAACAAAGTCCTTCTGTCTCCATGGCTAGGCCGGATGAAGTGGCCCCCATCGTTGGCAACCCAATTATGCATCTATCTCTGTCCCTAGATGAAGAGCCCCTGAAACAATGCATGGTGCCTGGCATAGCATGGGCACTCAAAAAATCTTTGCTTACAAGCAACAAGAATAATGCCTTTGGCAAGAACTTAGAGTTATCAGACCGAGCTTTGTGCATCTAAAGTTGCCTTGGAATGATTGGTGTAGGAGTCAGGAAAGGGCTAGAATAGAGCCCAGTCTGCAAGAAGTGCTTCTTCATCAATAGGGCGCTTTCATAAAGCAAAATACAGGGCCCTTGTTAATCATTTATGAAGAATTTGAAGATTCTTAATAACCAAACACAGGGCATTTCTGAGTGTGGAGCCAAGTGCAAGTTCACAGGTTATCCCCCTATCCTTTGGGCCTGCCGGTCTAAAGTCTTGACATAGGCTAAAGTGGGGAGCCAGGAAGGCCAGAAGTCTCACCTCCCATTTCCCAAAACCCTGAAGGCTGAATTTGAATGTCAATGAGGCAAACCTATTAAAACAGTCCTTTAGCTGAAGGAGGAACGCAGTTCAGTCTCTAGTTGAGAGCTCATCCTTTGGCTAAGAGAAAGATATCACCGCTTACAACACCGGCCGCATGCTATAAAGCATGTCTACGTCAATAGCCAAGCACTTGAGCACCTGGGAGCCCATTTTCTCATCATAGAGGTTGAAAAGGCCAAGTCATGCCAATGTATACATATCCACAGTTGGCCTCTTCCCACAGCTGGACCCAGAGAGCTCCAGGTAGCAGGATGAATCCAAATGGGAGGGTTGGGATGCCCACCAGATTAGCAAAGCCCAGTCCATGTGATGGGATGGGCATCCACATGGCAGGGTGGGCACCTAAGTGGCAGGACAGCCTCTGGATGGAACCAATCAGTCCCAGACATACAACCAGTGAGAGGAAGGCCCACTGAGGGTCAAAGAGCTACAAAGAGTGGCGATGTCTCAGGCCAGTTTTCAAATGCTGTTGGGTGGGGTGGAGCCAAGCTCTTGCTGAATGTCATGGAGTGGAACTGGGAGCACCACGCTGTGGACCAACTGGAACATAAAGGTGGCCAGGGAGCAGAAAGCTGTGAGGACAGTTTTCGCCCCCAGAACCTTTGCTTTTCCTGACCCTGCACCATTTTCCTTTTCTTCTCCTCTGACAGGCAGGTGAGCTGACCTTGAATATCATGGCTGGAGTAAGAAGTGTTGGGATGGGGGCGAGGTTTCACTTACTAGTGGGTCTGAGGAAGCAAGCCCTTTCCAAAGTCGGCACGCTACCCCTTTGTGAGTAATGAACTCTGTCTGGGTGTCAGAGGCAAATGCGGCAAGAACGACAGCTCAGTGACTGTGGTCCTCAGGCCTTGGGGAGAGGCTCCAGGACAGGGGTGGGACCACACAGGGGTCAGGGGTGATAAAGAAGAGAACCTGGGCAAAAAATAGTAAGTGAGTGCAAGGCAACAAGGCAAGGATTGTCATGTATACTCTATCGAGTCAGGGGAAAAGGAGCCAAGGGGAGTGGTCCCGGGAGAGCAGAACAAGGGTGGACTCAGAAGGCTTTGGAAAGAGGAACCCCATCCTGAACTTGGCAGGGGCTTGTCCCTGAAGTCCCACCAGAAAGTGCTTGCTTTCCTCTAAAGAGTAGGACTGTGGGAACTCATGCAGTTACTTGGCATTGAAACAAACTGGAAATAAGAGGCTAGACTTGCTTGTTGAACCATGACAAGCAGCCGGCTGTAGTTCTACCATATGCTTCTAAATCACCCATCTCTGTACACTTTACTCCCAGATATTCTTCACTTGCCAAGAGAATATATTCTATACACTCCATGAAGCTAGCCATGGGCTGCCCTCTGACCCAGAGAGTACAAAGAGGAGGCATCAATTTACAGCTCTTATCACTCTACCTTATGCGCTGTGAGGCAGTACCCCAAGAAATGAACAGCGGGTGGTGGTGACCCTGAAAGCAGATTTGCCACATGGAGTCAGAGAAGCACTGACTGGATCACTAAGCCGGGCATTATTTAAAATTATTACTTTTCTTACATCAGAGTCAAGGTCAGAACCAGGGACACCAGGTTAACATCTCAGCTACCTGGTGAGGCATATGATCCACAGGAAACTTACTGTTCTGGAAAGAACGTGCTTTGGATGTAAGTATTCCTCCTACACACAGCTAACTGTATCATCTCAGGCAAGTTACTCAGCCCTTCTGACTCTCAGTGTTGCCTCACAACAGAAACGAAAATGTCTATGAGGCAGGGCCGTTTGGAGAGTTACCCACGCTGTCACAGTAGCTCTCATAGACACCTTCTCACACCTCCAGGTCATGGGCTTTTGGCCTGTCTGAATCACATTCATAACAAGAAGGCAGATACGGAACTCCAAAACCCAACCCTGAACGATTCAAAAGCTACAATTTCTAATGAGCCTTGTACATTACTTTTAAAAATTAGTGATAAAACAGCTCCTGTCCTATTCGTTCGGCAAACTATCTTTGCCTTCTTATTCACAGTTAAAAATGTCATGAGCACTGATCCAAGAAGTTCCCTGGTGAGCTTTGTGTGACATCTAGGAGGAATGTTTCATCCCTGCTTACTAAGTCCTGAAATTTTAGCTGGAGACAGATTTGTTTTGGCTGATGAAGTCCCCTGTATTTGTTTGCAAGAGCTGCCTGTAACAAAGTGCCCCAAACTGGGTGTTTCGATCTATATATATATATATATATCGTTCTCACAATCCTGGAAGCTCAACATCCAAAACCAAGGCGCCGCAGGGCCTCCCACAGCTGAGGGCTGCAAGAGAGGGTCTGTCCCAGGCTTTCTCTGTGGCTCATCTTCCCTCTGTGCCTCTTCGCATCATCTTTCCTCCACGCAGATCTGTGTCCAAATTCCCCAGCTTTTAAGGACACCAGCCGTGTTGAATTATGGCCCGCCCCAGTGACTTCATTTTGACTCGACTACCTCTGTAAATACCCTATCTCCAAATAAGGTCACCTTCTGAGGTACCAGAGACTAAACTTCAACATATGAATTTGGGGAGGGGGACACAGTGCAACCCATAACATCCCACCACCCTCCCCCCTTTGTGCCAAATGGAAGAGGAAGGTGCCATAGTACCTGGACCACGTTTTTTAGGAAATGGTGCATTTCCACAGTGGAAGGGAGAAATTCCCAGTCCGTAAGACATTCCCCCTCAGCAAAGCCCATCCCAGGGTAGCTACCGGTAAGTAGGAAGGCATGCACTTGCCTCTCTCAGGCTGATTTCCTACCCACATTTTAAGAGTCTGGACCTATAGGCCTGGCCTACCTTCATGGCCAGGGAGGAGAAGACCTTTACTACACTAGCATCAATGCATCTGCTGCTCTCACATCAGAATCTACATATAGCCAAGGGGTCAATCTCAAGGTGTCTCACCTTTCGTTCTGTCCAACAAGCTACAAAACGTGCAGGCCCTGTTACATCTCAGGATAAGAACTCCGGAAGGGTTTGCTCCTGCAGGAAGGAGAAGCAGCAGGTGGAGAGTTAAAGGAAATGCAGTGTTGTAGGTAAAATGCGGAGAGAAGATTCCCTAGAGTTCCACGTGCTCTCAGGTTTGGTGACTGGGAGCTCCAGAGAAACATTCCAGTAGCATCTCTGCCTCGGAGACAGAGAAGTGAAGGACTCAGGAGCCTTCGAAAATGTACACACAGGAAAAACATAGTAAAAGGTAGAGATGGAGAGGCATGTTCTTGTAAATTCTCTTCTGAACCTCCCAGGCAAACCGGAAGTGCTAATAGCAGGACTGGGTGGACGGAGTACCTGGAAGACAGCCAGAGCCCTGCCCTGAGCTCTGGCCCCTGGCGCCCAGAATGGAGGCGTGCCTCACTGGTGGCCCTGTCAGCCGGAGCATGGCTTCCCCCTGGCCCTTCTGACAGTGTGACTCTTTCTTGGATCAACCTGAAGGGGAATCCAGGGGACACTCCCCAGAGCCACCCTCTCTGAAGGCTCAGCCCAAGGATGCATACTACCAAGGGGGTGACCAGGGGGCTCACCAAAGGGCATGTCACCTGGAGGAAGTGCAATCCTGACCTTCCCACCCTGGCTGCAGCGGGCCACTTTCCACACCTTCATTTTCCATACTCATGTTTGCAAAACATAAAAAAAGCCCTGAGGATGAATGAGGGGACCCTGTTGGGGAAACAAATGGGTGGGGCTTGGTGGGCCCCGGGGTGGGGCTGTGCAGCGCTTAAACGGAGAAAACGGTGGGTGCAGAGGAGTCACCCCAGTGACAACGGACCCTGGTTTGCTCTTCCTCATCACAAAGTCAAAGCAATTTTGCCTGAGAGTATTATCATTTAAGAACAAAAGCTACCCCTTGCCCTTTCTTTTTTACTTTTTTTAAACAAGTCTTTTGAGCAACGAGCTTAGTCATTCAAAGAGTTAAAACTTCCAGTACCTGGCCGAGGACTGGCATAAGAGTCAGTGCTGAGGCACTAGCAAGTGGATGCCGGTGTTGCTGAGAGGAAGGAGCCTCCAACCCAGAACTACTGCTCCACAAAGGTCAGCAGGTAGGGGTGAGGAGGCCATGTGCCTGACACTCTGAGTGCCCCCTATACCAAAAGCACATGAACATTTCTAGCTCTGGGTTGGCCACTGACGATTATTGCTGTGTGGCCTCAAATAAGTTCCTCACCCTCTGATCTACACTTTATGGCATTGTTACAAAGATTGAATGAGCACATGATAATGCAGCAACACCATTCCTAACAGGCATGTAGTCATTGTTCAATAAATGCTAAGCCTTTAAATGACCTGATTGCTAACTCTTTAAATTATCCGATTACTCCCCCATTTCACTGGGCTGTGGCCATGCTCTGCCGATATGCCTAACAGAACAGGGATGGTGGTGCTGACCTCAATTTTCCTCACCTGAAGGAGGGATTTAAGGATTATGCCTGCTGCCCTGGGCAACAAAATGCAACCACAAATAGGAAAGGGGCTTTGGGATCTGTGATGATGCAACTTAATATTTTTATATTTGATTCACACGCACATTTCCTAGAGTCAAACTAATGGGAGTTCTAATTGTTTTTTAGACAAAGACATAACCTCTCTGTGCTTCAGTTTTCCAACTGCAAAGCAAGGATAACAAAGGCAGACATCTTGTAGGGTATTATAAAGTCAAAATGTAAGTGCTAAATATGTAGAAGAGTGCCTGGCACATCCTAAAGATGTTAGTCTTCGTCTCTTATCATTACCGTTACTGACCTCGTAGTTATCAATAATGTTGCACACAATAACCCTGCTGTGTTTCTTCTTTTAGGGTTGCTTCTCTCGGAAAGTCTCATGCTTGCACGTCACTGCCTGTGATCGCTGCCCCTTATACTAAAGTCCGAATGTTGAAAAAGTCCCTTGGCTCCCCTCCTCCCATGCTAACCATCATTTTACTCAGGGTTCTTTCCAAGCCACCACCCTACAAGTCTAGTTGTACTGTTTCCAGTTTTAAAATCTAGGTGCTATAAGTCAGGGCCTGCCTGTTTCTTGTTCACGTGGATTAATTTCTGTTGTTGGGAAGCTGGATGGCCGTGTGTAGGCAGCATGAGGGGAGGGAGCTTCCCCTTTGCCAGGAAAATCCAGAGGGTGATGACGCTGGAGGCAGAGGTATGTCTTCTGTATGGGGCCAGTTCCTGCAGAAACACTAATGAGCTGGCAAGTGAAGTCCCTGATTCCTAAAAAGTCCTGGGCCCCAGCCATAAAAGGCTGCTCTTGTAACAAGGGAGAAAGACCCATTTGGTTAGAGACTATATTTGGTTTACTATGGCTGCTGTAAAAAAAAAACCAACAAAAAACCTCATAATCTTAAAATAACACAAATGTTATCTTCTGGTTCTGGAGGCCAGAAGTCTAACATGTAGGTGTCAGCAGGGCTTGACAGTCTTGAGACTGTCCCCTTGCCTATTCCAGCTGTTGGTAGCTCCACGTGTTCCCTGGCCTGTGGTGGCATCGCTCCAAGCCCTGACCCCATCTCCACACGGCCTCTCCTCTTTTCCCAGTCTCTTCTTCTGTCTCTTATGAGGACACTTGTCATTGGGTTTAGGGCCCACATGATTAATCCAGGATGATCTCATTTTAAGATCCTTAACTTTATTACACTTACAAAAACCCTTTTTCCAAATAAAGTCGCTTTCACAGGTGGTAGAAATTAGGACGCCCTATCTTTTGGGGGATCACTATTCGACTCACTATAGAAAAAATGGTTAGATACATGAATTACTGCACAGTGACAAGAGGGGCAGAAGGTAATAAGATCAGTGCTTTGCACCACCCAGCATCACTCCCCAGGGGCCAATTTGTGATTAGAACATCCTGATAAGAGGGAAGTAAAATCCAACCGGAATGATCTAGTTTTTGGCACGTGCACAAACAGCTGGAGCCTGTCCTTGGCTTAACCTTAGCCTCATTGTAATAAATTAACATTGCGGTTTTGCTCACCCTCATGGGTTTTTCTGTATGCATTCTGGGTAAGGGCATGCGCAGAAAGAAAATAGTCATATAACCTATACATGTCAATCAAATGACCTAAGTCTGTACGTCACACTCCCAGGGCTGGCTCAAGGCCAGGAATAAAACTCGAACCCAAGCCTGTTGGGGCCTTTGCCTGTCCTGGCTTGGCCTGTTTCTCTCTTGAAAAGTACTTCAGTAAAACTTTGCTTTACTTTGTTTCGCTGATCTGTAATTCGTCGCCACCATACGGTCATACCTACTTCTTCAAAACGAGAAACCATCCCGTGAGGAGGCACACACAGGTGGTCTGTCAGCTGAAAGGACCCCAGGGCATCCCTAAAGCTAAAGGTGAGCCCCCCAGAGGGGTGGGAAACCCCTTGAGTGTCAAAACAACATCCGGCCTGTGGAGCCCTGAGTTTGGGTATGGGTGACACGCCAGGAAAGTGAGGACTGGTGATGATGGACAGTGAGCGTTCTCCACGGAGCTGCTCCCCAGGGGCCCACTAGGAAACCCGAAGAGGCCGGACGCAGCAGCCAGAACCAGCCTGTCAGGGTTACTGGGCCAGCACCTCACAGGTAGAGGGCGAGGCCCAGGGAGAGCCCGGCGTCCCCCAGTGGCCAGTAGAGCAGCGGCAGCGACGGCCTGGGCCCCTGGATCCGGGCCAGCACCTTTCCTCTGCGTGGCCAGCGGCACTGGCGCCTGTGCTTGGATGAGTCAGGGTCAGGTGACCGTGTTACCCAGAGAGCCACGAGGCCCTCAGAGTGGTACAGGACGTGACAGACATGAGCATCGATGCTGAGCTCCGGCGCTGCCTCAAAAAAGCCAAGCCGAGCTAACCTGAGACGTGAGTGACGAGCGGGCGGGGAGAGGTGACTGAGTGCAGGCTTCTGAGGGAACCCGCTGCCCTTTCTGGGAAGAATGTCCTGATATGCATCTGTCAGAGCCAAGCCCTCAGGAAGGACAGGACGTGCCTGGGAAGACTAAAAGGCATGGGACAGAAAGAAGAAAGAGAAGAGAGTAGGGTGAGGGGCTGAGCTGGGGAGGGGACTGGGACGCCCACAAGGGACAGTCAATGAACGCTGTAAGAGAAGGGCCGCAGCAGGGCTCTCGGATGTCGCTGCCTTGCCCTGATGTGTCCCCGACCCCCATAGCCTCCAGGGAAGCCTGCTCTGCTCAGGCAGGCAGGTGGGTGGCACTGCAAGGAAAGGCTTACTTTGTGCGGCTGTTGAGACGACACAAGCAGCACTGGGGACAGAGGAGGCCATGAACAAGCTCATGTCCAGAAGACAGGGGGCTGCGCTCCCACAGACTCCGATTGGGGTGGGTTTGGACCCAGCTCAGTCAGCTCTTCAAGGGCTAAGGAGTTCCAGCTAATGCTTGAGTTACATGTTTTTACTCTAATAGCCGGTAAATGGGGGATAGTTGTCCTAACAGCCATGAGCAGGGGGGGCTTGGTCATAGGACACGCTGTGCTTGTAAGTGTTTTTCTTCTTGTTAGCCGATCTCTACACGATTTCAGTGGTCCACTCCCGTTCTGGCTTAGGCCCAGCATGCTCACAGTCACACCCATGGGGACCCACCCATGCTCCTGTCCAGGCTGCCCCTGGGCCCCAGCACTTACTAACTCCCTCCTCACCTGAGCCCACGTGAGCCCCCACACCCACCCCCTCCTCTCACCTAGTGCCTGCCCCTGCCCTCCTTCCTCTGTCCCTCTGCCACTTCTGCACCTTCTATGCCCCCTTTCTCTGGCTCCTCCACCGAAGTACAACGCTCTGAAGTTCTCAGCCTTGAAAGCCGGTCTTTCCCTGATCCTCCTACCACCCACATCACCCTTCTACTTCCCTTCACTCCCAAGGAGCTCTGCTTCGCGTCCTCAGCAGCCAGTCCTGAATGTCCTGCAGACGGCCTTCAGCTCCCCTCCAGGGGCACCTTTCCCTCAGGCTCACACCCAGCGTCTCCCTCCTCAGCGCTCCGGGGACCCCTCGGCCCTGTTGACACGACTAAGCGCCCCATCGTGGCCTCGGGGACTCTGCCACCCTGCTGCCCCCCTTTCCTCCCAGCTGCTGGGCCTTCTCTGCCAGTTGTTCCGTTGCTAGAATGAGAACTTCCCAGCTGTCCCTTGAAAATGCTCTGTACACGCAGTAGGCACGGGAGACTAGAGGAGGGGCTGCTGTCTCCCCGCTTAAAGGACCAATCAGCCATGGAGCAGCCATGTGGCTGTCCTCAAGCAAAATTGCTCTGTGCATCCAACGGTGGACCCTCACCCCTTGTCTCCAGCCAAGCTCGCTGAGGAAGCCCCTCTGGAAGCTGAGAGCACCTGAGGGCTTGGTCGTCATTCACAGACTGTCCACTAGAGGGCAGCTGTGGGCGGGGGCAGGGCTCAGTCACTCCTGGGAGCTGGGACTCTGGGCAGGAGTCCCAGGGAGTAGAGGGTGAGCCGCTCCCCTCCCCTCCTCCCCTACCTGCTGGCTCCCTGAGTCGGCTCTCAGAGGCCACATGGCCCAGCACCCATCCTCCGAGTCACACCCACTGCCCAAGAGGCCTCACGTGAGCTGGCTAGGCCGGTGATGAAAAGGGAGCCCAGGATGCCGCCAGAATGAGGGAGGCGTCTCAGAGGCATCCATGCAGCCCTCGAATGTCCCTTCCGGCCCTCCGGGGGTCCGCTTCTCCGGGACCCTCTGGGCAGGGCGTGGGGGTGGAGGGTTAAGGCTGAAAGCTTGTCTGTGCCTAGCTAATAGTCACAGGGGACAGGCAGAGGGGACTAGAGCCCTTTTCCAGAAGACAAATAAAAACGTGGCCTGAGTACATAGACCATGCAATGTGGAATTGTACACCTAGAATCTGTGTCATTTCTACCAACCAATGTCACCCCAATAAACTTAACAATTAAAAAAAAATGAAAGAAACGTGGCTGGAGTCAGGGTTCTAGCCTATCTGAACTCTTAGAAGAAAGCCCGATTTGTAAAACACATTAAGTCAGGGCTGCCCTGGGCAGAAGAGGGCAGAGTCCCCAGCCTCTGGGGACCCTGTAACTGCCTACCCTCCGCCCTCTGCTCTGAGCAGCCACTGAAGCACCTTGTAGAGAGGCCGAGTCCCAGAATACACCTGGACAAGCTCAGGGCTGCGCGTCCTGAGGCTTTACAACCCAGGCAGCCCCGGGCCAGTGCACGTGGGCCAGGGAGCTGCTGGCTGAAGGGACCGGCTCAGAAAGCAGGCGGAGACCCTCCTCATGCTGGGACAGTCCTTCTGCTGACAAGATGAGCTGTGTGTCACCTGCCAGAACCTTAGAAGAAAACTGACCTTCTGAGTATATTTCTGATGGGCAAAATGGACAGCCCAGGGTCTCTGCATGTGAGCCCCACTGCTCCTGCGGCTGTCACAGCCCCGGCTACATGCAGCCTCGGGCACTGGAGGACAAGACCTCGGGAGTCCTTGAGGCTGAGACGCAGGCTCGCCCGGCTGGCCCGGCCCCAGTCTCCACACATGTGCGCTGCAGGCCGCCAGGGCAGACAGGGGTGTGCTCCAGCCCGGGAGGAGAGGTCAGGGACCTGGCAGGTCCTCTGGGCTTGGGGACACTGCAGTGGACTCTCCATTAACCGGAATGCAAGCAACAGGCACGCTCAAGCAACCGGCAAAAACTTCTTGCCGGTTACTTGAGATTTTGCTGGTTGTTAAGTGTATAGGTTGCTTGAGTTCCAGTTAACGGAGGGTCTACTTACATTTATCCAGCCTCTACCAAGCCCCATGGTTGCTGGTTAACTGAGAGTCTACTGTATTTGTCACATTTTCAGTAAAGACTGTAAGGCACATTTTCCATTGTCCTAAGGGACTCCCTAAAATAGGGAACCAGATCTGAAAACACCCATGAGCAGCACACATACAAACAACTCCACACATGCCCACATACAAACCCAACCTCCCAGCTACTCCCAGCATGCACATACACACCAGGGTGTGGTGCACACACAGTTGTGGCCCTCATCACAGCGCCCTGAGGCAGTATCCCAAAGTGGCCTGTTCTGCTGCTGTCACACTCAGTGAACTCAGCTTAGTCACCCCAGCCCGCTGAGCCTCTGCTTCCTCATTTATAAAAGTGCCTGTGTCAGAGCCCTCCACTTCCCAGGCTCGTTGTGAGGACGGAGTGGGAAACTGGCCTGCCAGGCTCTAGCCGGAGGTGTGTGCCCGGCCACGTGCATGGCTGCCCTGGACAGTGGTGCTGAGTGGGGGGCTCAGGAAGCCAGGAGGGGCCGCTCTCTCCATACTGGAGCATGGCCCGGGCAGCTCTCACTGCCTTTAGGCCGGCTTTCCAACCCCAGTGGCCCCTGGGGAATAGAGTCCTTAGCCAGTGTCAGAAGACCTGCAGCATGCGGATCATCCGAGGGATGGAGCTGGGCACTGTCGGCCTGCACATGGCTTACCTGGAAGGCCCAGAGTCAATGGCACGTCCCCACGAAGGGAGGCACTGACCACAGGGAGACAATGCAGGGGAAAGAGAGACAGGATAAATATAGAGAAATGAAACCGTAAATAGAGTGGTGACGGATGCGAAGGGAGCGCACAGAGAGGGCCTGTAATCAGCTTAGGAAAACCATATGGAGTCAGCCAGCCAGAAACCCAGTGACAGACAGACAGAGAGAAGAACCATCGTCCAGGCCCATGGGCTTCAGTAATCACACCTGCACAGACCCCTACAACTGAGGACAGAGAACAAAGGATGGAAACAGCCCGGTCGCCTATGACCTTCGTGCCCACTTCGTGCCTGGGCTCCCCAAAGGCCCTTCCTTCCTGGCAGCTGAGGTGCTGCCAGGCTTCTGGGCACCAGATCCGAGTCGTGCCTGGGCAGCCGTGGAGCCAGCAGGGGCGGGCGGGAGGGGGACAGACAGGTCACCGGCGAGCTGGGCAGGAGGGGGAGGAGGAGACAAGGCCTTTCAAACAGCTCGTTCCCTCAGGCCACAGGCAATCACTTAGGACCTTCACTTGTCAACCCTGCATTTTAATGGCATTAATGAGACCTCATGCAATTTTCTCCCTGGAGAAAGTGGTTTCCAGCCCTGGGAGGCTGCACCTCTCCCGCGACCTGTCTTTGCCCCATCTGTGACGGAATGTGGAGAACATTCTTTCTGTCTTCTTTTTATGACTGTAATTAATTCTTTCCAGGGGAGATAAAGGCACGTGCTGTCCACGTACCTAGTCCTCGGCTGTCCCTCCAGTAATTGACAGGAGAGGAGCTGGCTGCTGTCCACCCTTATGTTCCTCCTTCAGGCTGCCCTCTCCTTGACAGGAGGACATCGCCCATGCCACATGGCCACAGCCCACATGTGTTGGGCACTGACTGCAGACACTGGACTGATTGCAGTGATGGTCACATCAGGCGTCTGCCCCATGAACTTGCACCCAAATATCCACGTGCAAGATGTTCTTGGGATGGACTGACTCACTTCAAAGTGTCTCCCCTTGTGAATTTTGATTCCTTCCCACCTGTCTGAGTATTTTTCTTTGCCTCTTTTATTGATTGCTCTTTTTCCACCTGCCCTTAGATGTCGAGGTTCCCCAGGTACCGCTCTTGGCCCTGTTCTCTCTTCTTCCTCTAAGCCCTAACTCAGGAAGTTCATTCACCCACAGGCCCCACGGGACAAGCATGGCAGCCCGTGAGCCAGGCCCAGGGGAGCAGAGAGGAAGGACCAGCCCGTGCCCTCCCGGGGCCCGGTCTTCCAGGAGAGCGTGTGGGGTATGAAGGCTGCCCAGAGAGTCCCGCACTCTTTTCCTCATGTGGAAAAACTCTACAGGATTCTTGGGCTGGTTGGATAGTACAAAGTGCTTACAGATGATAAAGGTTCAGTAAATGAAGACGCATATGACAGCCTGAGCCACTGATGAGATCCACCTCTGTCCCCAGCCCCCACCTCTTCTAACTAGGAGGGGACGAGACGGAAGGCATAAAGGCTGGGAAGGTGTATCTGCCTCTATACAGTTCCTCTGCTTTCATACACTGACTCCTTCCTGGTCTGGAGACTTCGAGATGGTGATCAGATCCACTTGGGTTTCTATATTATCCTTTTCTCAAATGACTGAAGTCCAGGTCTCCTGCCCATTTCCCTCTCTCCGTCCCCTCACACACACCTGGTCCAGTATCTGCCAGCTCTCCCCCGGAATCGCTGCTTCAGCTCGTCTCTCTGTCCCAACGGGGCCCTCTCCAACCCATCCGAGGAAATCTGAGCACTCCATGTCCCTCCTTCAGTTGTTCCCGGACCAGCAGCATCAGCATCTCCCGGGAACTGGTGAAAAATGCAAATTCTCAGGACTCACCCTAGACCTACAGATTCAGCAACTCCAGGCCGGGCCCAACGATTTGTTTTAACAAGCTCTCCAAGTGATTGTGACGCCTGTTAAAGATGAAAACCACTGACCTACTTAAAAGCCTTCAGTGGCTCCCTCTGCCAGGCCCAGAGTCCTCGGCAGAACCTGTGGGACCCACTTTCTGCCGCTCTTCTGAGTCCTCCCTCCTCCTCTGCACCCCTTCCCATGAAGCCCCTCCCCACACCCCTTGCATCAGCTCTTCCCACCAGCCAGTGGGCTTCCAGCAGGGCCGTTCCAGGCCTCTGTGTCATAGTGTTTCCTTATGCTGGGGTGCCCTGCCCTCCCCACTCAGAGCACACTGGCCACTTTCTCTTGGGGTACTCCCTTGAGCCCTGCCTAGCCTACACCCCTACTGTTCTTAATGTCAGTCTGTTGTTCATTCTTTCTCTAGACAATGAACTCCTGCAAACTCACGTGTGTCTGCACTTGCAAAGTCTAGCAGCCTGCACATACGGGGCACCTGATTCAAAGCTCGGACTTAAGCAGCGTCCCCTGGGCATTACAAGACCCCTGGACACACCTGGAACACAGGTCCGGTTGTTTCATTTTGCTGTTGGGTTTAATGTTACTACCGAGAAGTTATTGGGCTGCTGAAGGCAGCACAGCAAGCTGCCTGCAACTTTCCAGACCCATGCCCTTGATAATGTAGCTTCTGGGGACATCCAGAGCACGTGCAAAGAACAGAGCAGTTAGAGTCCAGTGACCTGTGTTTGTGTCCCAGCTCCCACTTTCTCCACCTATGATCGCAGACAAAGCTCCAGGACTCAGTTCCCATCTGGAAAATGGGATTGTTGTGCTAAATTGAGAAAAGTGTATGTGTTCATTAGAGTCCCCCAGAAAGCAGAATCCGAGACAGGCCTTAGAGGCTGATAATTTATTTAGGAAGTGATCCCAGACAGTCGGAAGGAAGATTTGGAAGGAGCAGGTCAGCAATGAGGAGGGACCATTATAACTATTGCTGTAAGTGATGAGGTCTCCATCCTGCTGGGACCTCTGAGAAGCATACAGAATGCCCCTCTAGGACTGTCCAAAGGACAGGAAGCGGGGTCCTTTATCACAACTCCCTGGCCCATTGGCTAAGGGCTGGCATGGCCATTAACTCCCCTCTTTGGGATTATACTTCTGAGGGGCTCTTGCTGGCAGGTGCGTGGATTTCTGAAGCTCACGTGAAACTTTCCACCGCAGCTGCAGCTGAAATCAGAGGTGGGCCGAGAGGATGTGACATGGGGCCCTAAAAGCATCCACTCACATCTGAACGCACACTCCCCTGGAACGCCGTGACTACTCCTGGTGTGGGCCTGTTTCTCTGACCTGAGACCACCTGTTCAGTGGTCCGTGCCGTCCACTGGGCAGGGACTTCCTGGAGGGCAAGAAGAATGACTGTCTCGTTCATCACTGCATCCCTGATGCCAAAGAGTGAGCTCTTCACCAAGGATATCCTCAGAAATATTTGCTGAATGATGGGATGAGTGAAAGTACCTCTCACATGATGGATATTCAAGACAACCAACCACAATGCTCGTCCGACATTCGGAACTGCAAGAGAGAATGCACAGTTTTCTGATCAAGTTGCAGATGAGTGGGTTGGAATTCCTTTTCCATTTCAGATGAACTCACAGAGACCAGGTTTGCCCTCTGACCTGAAGCAACTAGAAGCCCAGACAAAATAGATACAAAACAATGGCTCCCAAGCCATGGGTACTGGGCAAAAAGAAGGGTTATCCCCAAGAGACAGGAAAGCCATGAGGTGAGTCCTGTGATGGTCGCAGTTTAATGCTCAGAGAAAGTTTCCAGGCAGCAGTGAGAGGCAGGGGAGATGGAGGGACAGGTTACAAAGGGCCATATGGAAAGAGTTGAGGGCGATGCATATGTTCATGATCTTGATTGTGGAGATGATTTCACGGGTATATACATATGTCAAAACTTATCAAATGATATGCTTTACGCCATTTTATTGTTTGTCACTATACTTCTGTCAAGCTGGCGTTTTTAAAACGATGAGGGGTCTGATATTTCTGTTTAGGTAATAGAGAATAATAACCTACATTAGAAAAACACGTGCGGAAACTGGTTCAAGAGTGCATACGCAATCAAGGTCTTCCTGGGCAGATCCATATCTGCTCTTTGGCAAATCATCTCTGTCTAAAATATGGATCCAGTTTCCAGAGGGGGTTCAGAATTGTGTCTGCACGCCCACAGCATCGAGAACACGCTTACAAGTTCCACGTGGGTTGCTCTTCCATCCATGTCAGAGCCAGCTGCCCTGGGAGGGGCGCATCGAGCTCACTAGGCCACATGCGAGGCCCTTTCTCTCTGGGGACCCCAAACTTGTTCCCACATTCCATTGCTCCCACCAGAGAAGCCCGAGGAGGCTCCTATTCTCCACTCCTTTCCCACACCCAGACCATAGTCACCACCTTCCCAAGTGCTGTGTCCTTAGTGGCCTCTGTACCCACCCATCACCCTGCTGCCACTCCTCTACTGATCACTCACTCCCTTCCTCCGCAAGTCTCTTCTCTGGACAAGGAGGAGGAGGAGGCCCCTGCATAGCTGCTTGGGCCCCTGGGGGTAGGATTTCTCCCACTTCACCATTCATTATGCTGGCAGAATAGCTTAAGTTTCTACAGGCACAGTTCTTGCAGTTTGATCTAATAACCCAGCGAGCATTTGACCCAGTCACCCAGTCCCATGTTCCTGCCACTCTGGACCTGCCGCCATTCACCCAAAGCACCAGCCCCTCACTTCCTCCATGTTTATAGGGAAGGAGCTGGAGGAGAGGGAGAAGGTGGAAATGCAGAAGAGAGGAAGAGGGTAGAGGGAAGGGACCACAGGAGTTAATGAGAGCCGAGTGGAGGACAGAAAGTGATAGCTGACAGGTCAGAGAGAAGAGTGCTCATGGGGGAGAAGTGAGAGGATGCAAGCTGAAGATCCTTCACTAACCCCCGTATCTAAATAAAGTAGGAAATGGGATCCAGTTAAACTGCCACTGCAACCCCACGGGCCACGGCCCCTCAGAGCACACACACACACACACACGCCACTCACATGCCAGCTCGCTCGCTCTCTCCGTGGGCCAAATGCTCTCTGTCCCTCACCCTCCTCAGAGTGTTTGGCTTGTCTTGGGACAATCAAGTGCAGCCATAAAAAGTGCCACAAACTGGGTGGCCTTCAAGTAACAATTCATTCTGGAAACTAGAAGCCTAAAATCAAAGTGTGAGCAGGGCCAGGTCCCCCTGAAGTTTGCAGGGGAGCACCTTCCTCAGCCCTTCCAGTGGCGGGTGTTCTCTGGCCGTCCTTGACACCTTGACTTGTGTCACAGCTGCAGCTTGGCCTCCACTGCCCTGGGATGTTCTTCCTCCCTGGCTCCGTGTCTCTTTGTCTCGGTCATCTTAGAAGGACCCTGGTCCTATTGGACCCATGAGCCATCTAGAAGTATGTTTTTAATTTCAAAATGTATGGGTTCTTTACATTTTTTTAGCTGGTATTAGTTTCTCACGTCATTGCATGGGCTCTCTATGCTACTGATTCTTTGACATACACAGTGACCTAATTAATGGCCTCCTTTTGGGTTATTTTTTTGGACATGATCCTTGTGTGCTTGAAAATAATATATATGATCAATTTCTTACTACAGGGTTCTATTGAATCAAGTTTGTTAATTATGTTGTTCCAATATCCTGGAGGACTTGCTGTCTGCTTGTTCTATGAGTATTCATTACTCAGAGAGATATGTCACAAATTTTTCAGTGTGATGTGTATTTGTCAATTTATCCTGGGTTGATCTGTCAAATTTTGCCTTCTATATTTTGAGACTGTGTTACTAAGTACATTCGAGTTCATAGTGGTTATTTTTTCCTAATGAATTAAAGATTTCATCATTATATCTTGGTCCTCTTCATCTTTTTAAAAAGTCTGACATTAATATAGCTATACTTGCTTTGTTTTGGTTCTTTTACCTGGCAAATATGTATTTTCCACCTTTTATTTTCAGCCTTTTTCTGTCCTCTTGCTTTAATGTGGATCTTGCAAGCAGAATATATATGGATTTTAAAATTTAATCTGACAATTCTATGTTTTAACTAGAAAGTTTGGTACATTCATATTGTGTTTTTAGATACATTTAATAGACTAATTTTCTCATGTTATTTCATGTTTTATTTTAACCCTGCTTTTACTATTATTACTTTTTAATTTAAAATTGTTTTTTAAGAAATTGATTTTTCTTGCTGTGAAAAAAAAACTTACCTATAGTCTGGTAATTCTATCAGTTAACACATTTTCTTCTTTCAAATCCAAGTAAAATTAAATGTATGGTTATAAATGTATTTCTTTTTCTTTTTTTATTGTTAAATTTATTGTGGTGACATTAGTTAGTAAAAATTACATAGGTTCCAGGTATACAATTCTATTAGTACATTGTCTAGGTATTGCATTATGTGTTCACCCACCAGCATCAGTTTTCTTTCCATCACCTTGTATATTTTTTCTAAATCTAAAATTATATATTTTGATTAGGGAATATTTTGCAAGTTAGAGAAAAGTCTAAAGAAAAAATAGTCACCCATTATCCCAGCACTCATCTCTGAGTGCACATCTATTAACAATTTGCATATTATTTATCAATTTTTACATTTTTATGTAAATATTTTTACACAGGGCAATATATACAATTTTTTATCTTGCATTTACCTTAAAGAAAAGCCATCCCTTGCACCTTCTGTTTTCAATGTCGACAGGACACTCTATTACATAAATGGCCTTTGTCATTGTCGCCTTGTCCGTGTCCCCAGGGCCCTGTCACCTCCCTGAAAGGAGTGACTCTGTCTTATTTACCCTTGTGTCCCCTGTGTGTGGCTTGTAGAGAGAGGGATCTTGATAAATGTTTGTTGCACAAATTAATTACGTAAACATAGTTACTTACTGTTGGGTGTTTGGGTCTTTTCCAGTTGTTTTTAGTACTCTAAATAATGCCAGCACACACACAAAAGTCACAAATCACCATGCATGTCTTTACTTGTTTCCTTAGATGAAATTCCTAGAAGTGGAATTACTGGCTCTATTGATAGGAAAAAACTTAGGGTTGTTGAAATCACAGTGCTAATTTGGCTTCCAAAAAGTTGTCCCAGTATGCACTCTGAGCAGTTGCCTAGGGGAAGCGAGGCACTAATGCTCATTGATATTAGAAGCTCGACTCCTTAAATCTTTGCTCATTCTTTGGGGAGAGAAATTATATTCTTTGTATTGTATTCTTTGCTTTCAATTAAATTGTTTTCATTATTTTAGTGAAGTTAAATAAGTTTTCAAATTTTATTAGACATGATTTTTTTTTTAACCATTTGTCCATTCATACAATCCATCCATCTACCTACTTGGACCTTCTTGTTTTTCTTCTATATCTTCTCTCTTTTAAATTTTGAATCTCTCCGCTTTTCTCTTGCTTCATAGTTATATAGTTGTCTTCAGAGGAATGTTTTATAGGTTTAAGGAAGATGTATATTGTGGAAGATTTCCAAAGATACAAAAGTAGAGAGAATAAGGAACCTCCATGTTCCCATCACCCAACTTCAACAAATCTAAGCACTTTAACAGTCTTGCTATATCTGTTTGTCTGTTTCTTCTCTAACACACACACATACAGACATTTAAAAAAAAAAATTCTGGAGTATTTTAGGCAAATCCTAGACATTTTACCCATAAATATCCAGAGAATTTTTAAGCTACCACATGAGTATTTCTATTTAAGAAGTACATGGATGGACTCCACAATAAGGAATATATTTATAACATTTCAGAATCCTGCCCTCTATCATTTCTCCACATTTGGTTGACTAGGTCAAATGAGGCCTTTATTCTTCTTCAGCCCACTTGCATGTACTCCACGGGCATTGGTGAACTATTGCAGCCATGCACTTTGGACAAGTGAACGAACAAGGCCTTGTCAAAGTCACCTGGATCGGGGGGAGAGGAGTGTCATCGATTTGCGTTTGCTGAGCACATAAACAACTCATCTCCAGCTTGTGGTTTGCTAACTGATCACCCACCTTAATCAAACTCATAATTCAACTTTAGCACTGTTAAATCTGAATTTATCTTCATTAAATAGTAGCTCATGTTGAGAGGAGAAATGGGTTTACGGCCCTCATCTGCCCTCCCTTCACTATTAAATGGAGATTTCTTTGCTGGAAGCAATGAATTTCATTGCCTTTCTTTTTGCAGGCCGGGCCTCAATTTTAAGTAGAACTCCAAGATGGTGGCAGTATCTTTCTTTCCTCTGTTGGAACCATTTTATCCCATTTCAGATCTCTGGTGAAATTGGAATCCCAGCAGGCTGCCTTAGCTTTGAGGATGATGGGTGTGCAGAGTGGAGGAGGCGGGGGAGGTGGGGGAGATTGAGAGAGAGATCATAAGGAAGACAGGGCTGCACGACAGCAAAAGGAGTTTTTAAAGGATAAGTGCTTGCAAAGACATAACTGCAGCCAGGCGGGAAGAGGAGAAGGCCACGCCACCCCGTGCTCCGGACCGGCCGTTCCCTGTGCTAATCCCCGTGAGAGCAACAGGAGCCGCCGGAATCTGAGCTGCCTGCCTGACTTCAGCATCTGGCGCTGGAGGCCTGGGCTGTGGATCAGGGAAATTATGTTGTGCGAGTGAAGAAATACCAGCTTGTCAAGTCCCAGGACGGGCCGTGGACAGGATCCCAAGCCTGCTCCAGAAAAATCTAAATGCCCTTTATCGACCAGCACATGCACGGGGGACAAGCTTTTGCCCTATGCCAGCCCTTTAGCATCCCCTGGCCCGGTGTGCTGCACAGAGAGAGAGCAAGCGGCAGCTCAGCCAGCCCCTCATATCCGGGAACGTTCGTGTTTGCTTGTGTGTGTGGGGTGGGCCTGGGGGCGGGGGTGGGGGGGCATGTCCTGCTTCCGGAGCTATAAGTCATAAAGTACCTTGTTCAAAATGAACCTGCTGTCAAGTGGTAAACAAGGTGGATTCTAGGGATTAAAATGTCAAGTGCGACCCAAAGCCAGGCCTATGCTAACGTGCACAGTGGCGGGTGCTGCTGGGAAAGGTTTTCAAAGGCTGGAGGCCGGCATGAGGTGTGTGAAACCAGAGCTTGGCCTTTCCGTGGAAAAAGCTGGGGGAGAACAGCGGGAGACAGGCTTTCTCACCATGAAACGTGTTTAAAGAAGAATCTCTTGAATTAAAATAGATGCACTCCTGAAATAATCTTGTTTTGAAACATCAGAAATCTTAGGAAGAAGAAAAGGCTATCAATACACTTACCCTTTGAGTCCTTTATGGCCCTTGCTATTTATAATGTATTTTTCCTCCACGTGGCTTAAAATAATCAGCGGACATTAACTCTTACAATTCCCTCCTGCCCTTCCACAGACTCCTGTCCTTCAGGGCCACAGAGGACATGGGCCTGGCTCTGTGGCTGTGACCTCCACTGCCATCACTCCTCTGAGCCCCCAACCTGCCCCTCCTGGGAGGGCATCCTGGCCCCCGTAGGTCACAGTCTTGCCTCATCTGCACTGATGCTGAGTGGCAGGGTTCTGCTGGAGGAAACACTGGAGCATCAGCCTAAGGACCCTGGAGGCTCCCTAGGCCTCAGTTCTGCAATGTTCTGACCTATGGTTGTCACCATGAGGATGGTGGCAAGTCACTGTTATCAACAATAAAGCTCCGGTGCTTACAAATTATTTTCTTTTTTAAGTAAATGAGAGCAGGGTAAAGTTATCTCGAGAGAGGGTACAGAAGGGCAGCCCAACCGTATGTATGTGTTAACTCTTAAGACTCAGAAGAATTCACATAAAAATTCATACTACCAGCTTCTCTTGGAAAACCAAGGGCTGGTGCCCCCAAGTGACAGCCCAGGATGGCAGCTGAGGGCCCCCGCCCATTCAGCAGGGAGGAGGGCTCCCTCTGAGTGACAGTCCCTGCGTGAGCACATGACTTCCCTGGATGAGGGCAGTGCTGGCCCCTGGCAGGCATTGGGGGTATGACCTCTGACAGGCAGGAGCAGAAACAGGTTTCTGGGAGCCAGAACCTGTACAATTTGGAGGCACATTTTAAGAAAAACAATACACAGCAAATGCAAAATAAATATTAATGAAATGGGAGAAGAAATGGTAATAATTACAAATTTGGTGTCAAACATCAATGATGACAGTTGCAAAGTTATGACAATATACACACACCATAAAATCCACAAAATAATGTAATTTTTAAAAAGAACACTTTGCTGCATGACATGCCTCTATAATACCTTTTTCTTTTGGTTTTGCTTGCATACTCTTTAATTAAGTCTTCATGTGAAAATAATTGTGTGATATGTTCTCTAGCAAGAATAGGTAGATATTCACTCTTGCCTCTAGATAAGCTGGTTGAAATTTGGTTGAAATTGTTGATAGTTTAGAAAAGCTTCTTTTAGCATCACCCCTCAATATTGGTAATGTCATGCATTTTTAGGATTGTTGTCAAATTTTAAAAAACCTTTATCAAGTTTGTTGCACATGAGAGTTGCAACATGGTACTTGTGTAGCAGTTTGAAATATCGCTGTAGGACTGTGCCTGTACCATATGCATTCTAATTAATCCTATTTTACATGATTCCCATCAAAAAAGGATAAATGATATATAGTACAATTGTAAGTGTCTGTTCTGCTTTATTGAATATATTCTTGCATAAGTGAACTGTTTTGACTAGGCATTGATGAGAATTGAATCCATTGCTTGCAGTTTTGTATGCTTGATAATTAGAAGATTATCCTACCATACATAGACTCTGTATATTTTAAGCCTTGTTTCTCCTGCACTACCCACATACTTCAGGAGCTAGTGCCATGGATACATTCCTGTCATGATGCTGAGAGTTCATAGGATGGGCAGCGGGAACATTCTTGGAAGCCATTCCTAGACCAGTATGGCCAGCAATGATGGATCCTTGAGAGTGATGCAAACCACAAAAATGTATCCCACTAAACCCAAACTAAATGTACCCCAACTCAAACTCTCTTAACAGATACTAGAAAAGCCCCTGGCCATTCCAATGCTACCTGACACAAGAGAAGTTTGACAGAGTAAAAGAGATAATGGACAGTGACCCCGGTTGTACTATAACAGTTCAAACCCGTCACCTTTGCAAATTTTACAAAAGTGTAGAACCATATGCACACATCGTGAAGGTCTCTCTTAGGGTTCTTGAAAGGCACTTGGACAGTGAGGGGTCTGAAATGGAAACTTCACTTGCTTCTGGGTGAATCATCCTCTGATGAATAATTATCACACTCCCCTGCATTCTTGAATGGGAGAGAAAGAGATTAAATAATCTGTAGAGATCCTGGGCTTTCAGATCACTCACAGCCCCTAGAATCTAAGCCATAACCTTGTGTGAGTGCCCTGTATTACAAGACGACTAGTTGTGATGCTTGTCAATCATTGAAGTGACTTACTTCTCCGCAATTATCTTTTGGAGTTTTGTTAAAATCTGGATTGTGTGGAGGAAATACATCTTACATTTGATCATTGACTATCAGATATGCCCCACCTGCAGAAAAATAGTAGAGGACTATTGTGCTGGCAGAAGGCCCCTATGTTACAGGTAGAGAGAAGTGAGAACTGTCCAAGGTTTGGGGGCCAGGATTAGACTCCTTCTAAACCATCCTTAGCCTAAAGCTTTTTCCACCAGTTCAGAGCACAGTCTCAGCTTTAAGGTAGCTCTACCATTTCTTCTCACACCTAGTGAAAGATCACATGTATAGCCTTCTGATGGGTCTTACCCAATGTGCTCGTGAGGATTGTTCCAATATTGTGTAACCATCTACCCCCAAATTCTTTGGCTTGAAACAACTGTCATTTATTCTCAGGCATCTACGGTTTGGCTACAGAGATTCTGTTTCATGCTGTAGGATTATGGGCCTGGTTTGTTCCACACATGTCTCATTTCCCTTGGCAAAATAGCATAGGCATGTTCTCAAGGTGACGGCAGAGGTACAAGACAATGAACAGAACACATGAGGCCTCTTTAGACTTGGGTTTGGAACTGGCACACAATGGCTTCCATCCACATGCCATTGGCCAAAGCAAATCATATAGGCAAAACCAAAGTAAAGGATGTAAAGCATACTTCACGCGTGGCAAGGGTATGAATGCAGGGAGGGCCGGGAAATGGGGTCAATAATTCAATCTCCTACACCTAGGAAGAAGCACAGATGACAGACGGGCAAAGCTAGCAGCCCACTGTAGAGATGAGAGAATTGGGGAGTGGCACAGACAACAGAGATTTAGCAGGGCATTTGGCGGGGGCAAATGTGACAGCTGGGCAGATTTATTACTGAACTACTGTGCCCAAAGGGCACTGACTAAAGACTGATGCCCATCTGGGAGAGGTTTGCTGTAGCATACCACCAGCTTCTGCCCTGCTCCACTGCTTTCATCCACATCTTGGAATCGTGTTCTATCAGATTTGCAGATGATACACAGCTGAGTAGTGTGACTAATATCCTTTAATGAGAATATCAAAATTCAAATTGGTATCAACAGGCTGGATTTATGGACTCCAAACAATAAGGATGAATACATTAAAAAGGGAACTGACATTTATTGAACAGCTACTAGATGCCAGACACACATTTTACTTAAACCTGAAACAAGACTTTGAAGCAACTGTGCTATTTTTTAAGATTAGAAAAACTATATCCTAGAAAAACAAACTATATCCACCTCAAGTAGAAGAAAAGAAATAATAAAAAAAAATAGCATGGAAATTAATAAAACATCATATAAAAATAATAGAGAAAATAAACAAAATAAAAGTTGATTCTTTAAAAAGATCAACAAAATTGGCAAACATTTAGTGAGGCTGAACAAGGAAAAAGAGAGCAAAATCAAATCATTAAAATAAGGAATGAGGAATACTGGAATGGTTCAGCAGGTTAAGTGCTCACTGTGCAGCCCTGTGGACTGAGGATCAAATCTTGGCCCTGGCCCATGTGGACCCATATGCTGAACTGGAGTGTTGCCCTCAGTTCAGCCCTTGCCAGGGCAAGCTTCCCATGTGGGAGGCCCCCAGTTTGTCCCCCAGCTCACAGGGGCATGCCTCCCATGCGAGAGGCCCCTATGTGGCCCCCGTCTACCTGTGTGGAATGAAACCATGTCAAAAACAGATGATGAACAGCTATGGAGACTGCTCTGGGCCCTCCCCCTTCTCTCTGTCTCTCTCTGTCTTTGTCTCTCTCTGTCAAAAACAATAAAATAAATCTTTAAAAAATAAAATAAGGAATGAGAGGACCTCACTACTGACCTTACAGAAATAAAATGGATTATACGTGAATACTATAAACAACTGTACATAAACAAAGTGAAATAGACAAGTTCCCAGAAAGACACAAATTACTGAGAATAACTCAAGAAAAAACAGAAAATCTGAATAGGCCTAAAACAAGTAAAGAGATCAAATTAGTACTTTAAAATATTACCAGTAAGATAAAGAGCCTAGGCCCAGAGGGATTCGCCGATGAATTCTATCAAACATTTAAAGAGGAATTAATACCAATTATTCACAAGCTTTTAGAAAAATTAGAAGAAGAGGAAACACTCTTTAACCCATTCTATAAAGCTAGTATTATTACCGTGCTATCAAAACCAGACAAATTCAAAACAAGAAGAAAAAAAACCCCGACATAATATCCTTTATGACTATAGATGCAAAAAGACCTCAACAAAATACCAGCAAACCAAAACCAGCAATACATAAAAAATATTATATGCCATGAACAAATGGGATTTGTCCTAAGAATGCAAAGTTGGTTTAACCTTCAAAAATCAATTAATGTAATATATCATAATAATAGAATAAAAGGACAGAAACCACAAGATTATTTTTATAAATTTAGATAAAATATTTGACAAAAATCAATACCCTTTTATGTAAAAAACACTCAACAAACTAGGAACAGAATGGGACATCTTCAATCTGGTGAAGGGAGATCTATGAAAAACTCACAGCTAGCATCACACTAAATGGTGAAAAACTAAACTCTTTCCATCTGAGATTAGGAACAAGGTAAGGATGTCCATTCTCACCATTTCTAAGTTAACATGTATTGGAGGTTCTAGTCTGGGCAATTAGGTAAAAAAAATAAATTAAAGGCATCAAAAAAGAAGTAGAACTCTATTTTCAGATGACACGATCTTGTCACAGAAATGCTAAGGAATCCACTAGAACAGTTAGAACTAGTAAACGAGTCGGCAATCTGGCAGGATATAGGATATATGCACACCAATATGGGTGTGCATTCTCGCTGTCACTGGCCTCAGCCTTAGGTCTTTGTGCTATTTAAAGACACTCACTACAAAATCATGTTAGAATGAGGCTTCGGGAGACCATTATCATCTCTTCTCTAGTACTCTTTAGCAAATCAACCCTTATTCAAGGCGAGGTATTTTGTTTGGAAGAAAATAAGATAACTTGAACTAACTAAAGAAAAGTGTGTGGGGAGGGAAGGGAGCAGGGCTGACACTGTAGATACGGCAATGTGTGAGGACATCTGGGATAGGAATCACCTCCAGCCTGCAGACCCCACTGAAGCTATAAACCACCTGAGCTTCCCAATCAGGACAGCGTGGGACTTTAGCAGCAAGAGTTCCACATCCTCACCCAGTATTCCGCCGTGGCTCCCACCTGACAAGCCATTGGCCACAGTTCAAATCTTCATACTCAGTGAGCAATTGCCTTGCCTTTCACTGTCCCACTCTCACATCCTAGAGGAGCAATCTCATGCAACCAGCTCCTGTTTTGCTCCGGACAATAGGCTAGTCCTAGCAGAAATCTCTCTTTTCTAAGTATCTGTGGCCAGAAGAGGAAATGGAGATTCAGCAGCGCAGGCCACCACCCTTCCGTCAGCCTGTGGACAGCACAGTGAGGCTCACCTAAACTCTCACTCTGAATTGGTCACGTGCACCCCTCCTCTTGCACCTGAGTATTGCTAGGGAGATTCAGGTGTCCAGCCTCATGTTGCCCTGGTGAGTAACCAATCAGCAGGAAGGGTGTAAAGTCATCAGGTCATCAAGCAACACAGGATCGTGTTGGTTGAGGGGGCTGGCAGGGGGCTATTGCACATGTCTCTGAAGACAGCACCAGGAGAGGATGTCAGATTAAGGCGAAGGGGGAAATCTACCAAAGGTCAGGTGTGCTCTGCACCTCTGGCCTGTTGGGGAGGGAGCTTCGTGTCTGTGTGCCATGTTGTCCCAGGCACAGGGGCTGCACACAGGGCAGACTGGACCGACCCTGGTAATGCCAGTTGTGCACAGAAGGAACCACACATGCGCTCTCACATGGCCCTGCTCAGAGACTGACAACCCCCCAAACCACGCATCCCTTCCTTGCAGGGTTTTCGGGGGACTCACCAAGGAAAGGGCCAGACCGAGAGCACTAAGGAGTCAGGGACCACCAGGACACCCAGCAACTTAGCCATCTACTACTCACAGAAAAGACTGAACACCTGACAATATGGGCATCTGAGGGCTCCCCGGCCCTAAACTGAAGGCACCGTTCACTCCCATGGAAATATGCAGCCAGAGAGACCAGAGGGAATTCTAAGAGACGTGCTGGTTCCAGGCACTGCAAGAGAATTGGACCCAGCAATTAATGGAAACTTATAAGACAAATTCAAATTGATCGGTCAGTAAATGAGAGTATTGCCACCCAGGCTGAAACTGATTTAAAGAAACATAAATTGAGTCCAAATAAATGTGGAAGGAGACAGGAGTCAGGGGAAAGCATCTCATGTAGCATTATTAGAGTTGATGTTATTTATTATGGGGGATTAATAGTAATATAAAAAAAAAAGCTCCCATGACAAAGCCTGTGAAAGAAACTACAGTATAAAACTTAAATCTATAAGTAAGATTTGGTTTCAAGAGCTTAATTGAAAATATTAAAAGGGGACAGCGATTTAATTAAATACAAAGATGATGATAAATTGCTGGGATTGTATCCAGTCATGGGAAGAAAGATCTTAAACAAAGCGCTCTGGTGTTATCAGAGGGTTGGGAAAGGGGGCATTTTTGTAAAGAGGCAATTTGCAGAGCATCGATTGTAGGCTTCTTCCCACCCCTCCCCATACAGCTCCCTGTAGGATTCGGTAGCAGGATCCCTTTAAGTGGCCAAGGCCCTCCAGGGTCTGCCTGTCTCTCACCCTGCTCCAGAGAGAGAAGAGCCCCTCCCCTTCCCTGGCTGCACAGCCCTCCTGGTGGCAACCCCTCCCCTGTCCATGCTACACGGAGGGGGCAATCCCAGAATCGCCCACATTCTATCCATAACCCTGAGCTGAAAGGAGGGCAGTTCATCCCCGAATCATCGTGATGAATAAGTGAGGCAATTCCAGATAGAAGCTGCGGGGCTGGTGACCCTGGAGCAGCTGGCCTCCAAGCCCTCCACGGGGGCTCACGCAAGAGAGGCTGCAGCCAGGCTCCGGCTGTGCATGGAGGGCCAGGACAGGGGTGTCCTGACAACTGGCAAGAGGGATGCACCTAGATGACACGGGGGAGCCCTGAGCTAAGGAGGTCAGGATGCCTCTAACAGCTAGAGACAGCCCAGCCACAAGGCAGCAAGGCTTGCGCCTCCTCTCCATGAAGACTTGCTAGCATCAAGTCCAGAAGGCTTCTCCGGATTTCCCCCCTCCCCCCCCGGGGGGGGTGCAGCACCCCCCTCTGGGCTCCCCTGACTCTTACCACATAAGCTTCTACCCAGGCACTTAGCCTGTTGTCTCACAGTTGCCAGTTCCCCAGCCTGTGTCCCCACTGGAGTGGGACTTGCTCACTGCAGTCTCCCTGCAGCACCCGATAGAAATGGTCACCCTAAGCGTGACCTTTCACCTCCCTAACATCACCTGGCAGCTGGCCCATTGTGCCAGCCTGAGGGGTAGGAGGCCAAGTCTGGGACTTTGAAATAGCCCTGGGGCCTTCAGACGGATGCTGGGCTGCAGGAAGTCTGCCCAGACCGGGTCCCAACCAAGCTGCAGACTGAGGCCTGGGCTCCAGCCACCCCACGTAGTCCCCGTCCTCACCCAGCTCACCACGCCAGTTGCAGTATTGTTCCTACTTCTTCCCACCACAGTGCTCACCTTGTCACCGTGAAGCCAGTGCAGGGGAGTGGAGCAAACCACGTATAGATAGAAAAGACTCTATGTCCAAACCCATGCCTAATCCCAACCTGCTGTACCTGTTATCTATTTCTCTGCCATCAACTGGTCACTAATCATATTCCCATAATGCCAGGTGCACTCCAAATGCCTTACCTTTCCACATTCACTTCGGATGACTCATTCACATGTCTTTCGGGTTCCTGTGTTAGAACCCAGATGATGCATATACGGTATGAGTTTTAGATTCCCCACAATCCTGTGTTAAAATAAATGAATAAAGTGCTGTAAGTGGTTCAGTTTCTCTTCAGGGATGTCTAACAGATACTTCAGCATGAAGAATGATTGAATATATTTTCAACTTCCTGTTTTATTTTGTAATTATTGACACAGGAACTGTGTTTATATTAGAGCAGTAGATATGAGTCAGATGCTTGGACTTTGGTCCATAATATAAGCAAAGACATCAGATAACTCTATCAGGTTGATGAAAAACAATGTGCTATATGACCTTTCTCTGTGCACCTCTGTGGGTTTCATTTATTTATTTATTTTTTAAGATTTATTTTATTGTTTTTTTGACAGAGACAGAGAGAAGGGGGAGAGCTCAGAGCAGTCTCCATAGTTGCACGTCATTAGTTTTCAACAGTTTCATTCCACACAGGTGGGCGTGGGAGCATGCAGGGCAAGAACCAGGCCAGGAGCCTCCCACATGGGAAGCACACCCCAGTTCAGCATATGGGTTCACAAAGACCAGGGCCAGGACTTGCTCCTCAGAGCCCAGGGCTGCAAGGCAAATGCTCAACCCGCTGAGCCATCCCTGCTTCCCCGGGTTTCATTTATTTACAACAGAGTAAATTGAGCAACAAAAGTTGTTCTGTTAACCTGGCATATATAAGATTTGTATCAATAATTTTCATAAATTATTAAACA
Source organism: Craseonycteris thonglongyai (assembly GCA_004027555.1). Lineage (NCBI taxonomy): Eukaryota > Metazoa > Chordata > Mammalia > Chiroptera > Craseonycteridae > Craseonycteris > Craseonycteris thonglongyai. The sequence goes on along the minus strand of PVKE010000728.1, from coordinate 53,000 downwards.
CCAAAGTAAGCTACCAGTTTTCTCAAAAAATTTTTGAAAAATATCAGTTCATTAAAAAGTTATAATAGGTTTTCCTGCACCCAGTGTAACATAGATGACTGCTACAAAATTGCAGACTGGGCTGCAAATGCCCCAAAGTGAATGTGTTAATCAGAGAGGCTAAATGACTCAACCAAGATCACACAGCTCCATCAGCCCCGAAGTCTGCATACTTACCATTTTTCCAGACTGTCTCTATCATGGCAAGGGAAAAATATTACTTCTGGGAGGGACACAAAGTTTCCCTAGGAGAACATTTATAAACAAGTGCTGCCTTACACAAAAGCTTGTTTGTTGATTCAAGAATTGTTTCCACAATGTCCTGTGCCAGGTGCAGACCTCATCCTCACCGAGGGCCTGGTCCAGTGTGGGAGGAAGTCCCCAGGACAAATAATCCCAGCTCCATGATAAGAGTCTCTGACCCTCCCCCACCCCCGCACTCGTTTCTGGGGGTTCTCAGATGCCTCTCAGGTGTCTGTGAACGTGTGCCATGACCGGTCACTCTGCAGCAGTCATTTTCTCCCTCTTCCGTTTCTTCCTTTCCAGGACAGCTGGCTGCTCAGCCCTCCATATCCTCTGAGCACCCCTGTGCCCACCGCGCTGCCACCCTTGCCATGCAGAAGAAAGTTCTGGAGTCCTAAAGCCACTGAAATAAGATGTGTCTAGAGCCCAAATCCTGGGGTCACACTGTGTTCAGGGCCTGAGGGGAGAGAACATTCCCCTTGCCCTGTGTCCCACCCTGTGAGATGTTCTGTCACTTGGTGCCCAAAATGAGGTTGCCCCAGCACCCAAAGTCTTTTCAGGTCTCCACTGAAAAGTCTTCTTCATCTGTACCCTGGGTCTTACATGTGTCCACGGGACACTGAGCTGGGGGCAAATCCAAGTGACAACCCCTCTAACGACAGCAGTTTTGATCCTGAGTCTAACTCCTGCCTGACCTCTTTCCAGGAGGCTGCTCGGTCCATCATCAAAGTAGTCTCATCCCATCCCCACTGATCTTCCAGACACGTGCAGACATGGCTGCGAGCCTATGGTCCAGGGACTCCGAGTATAGATGGACACACACACACACACAGCTGTCCCTCAGCCCACCCTGGATCATCCTGCCTGGCCACCCTTCCATGGTCAAGGTCTAACACTCTTGAAGCTTATCATTTTGGGATAGAAGGAGGTAAGAGGGCATGTAGCCCCCTCAGCACCCCACCCCACCCCCACACACACACCTCTAAGGGCAATGTCTTGAAATTGTACAAATATTTGGTAATTAACGGCTATGTAATAGAACATAAAACCTGGTAGTCTGGATAAGATGTGCAAAATGGGAGATATTTACCAGAATTGGGTTTGGGCTGTGATGAAGGTAAAAGGCACAAACTTTTCCACTAGCTAGAATCTGCAGATCAGAGCAATATGAGGGCCACCCCGAGCATGGGGGGCCTGACTGGAAGGTCACACTGAGTTTCTAAATGTCAAGGTTTCCTGACCATTCCCTCAATGACCCATCAAGATACAGAAAATCCCCCCTTCTGTGACCTATTCCCTTAGAGCCCTGGCCCCTGCCAGGCAAAGCTTTATTGTTGTTCGAAATGTCTGACTAATTGGACAAATTAACTTGTGATCAGAGATCAATGCAAAGACGGCAAATGGATTTTATTTCTGCTGCCACCTGTAATTGATAGGCAGGGCTACCTAGAGTGCCCGTGTGAGCAGGACTGTGGTCAGAGCTTAGCTCAGCAAGCGAGAGCCAGGATCAATCCAGCGTGTCTGCCCCGAACCTTCCTGGGACGTGGTGTCATCAGTATTGCTTATTTACCATCCTAGGATTAGTAGTTGTCCCTCCCACCCCGGGTATCTACTTGCATTTTGTCATAGGCCTTGTGGCGAGAAAGTCTTATTCCAGATAATACAAGACCTTGAGCCCTTGAAGAGTTATAAATCCCCCAAGAGGTGCCAGCCCTTTCCATGGGCTGGGAGGAGCTGGCCTCACCAGCAACGGCACAAAGAAACCCAGCAGTGCTCGGCCCAGGATGAGCAGTTAGCAATTCCAGTTAATGTCACTGAGCAATGTGAACGCGTACCCTCCAGGGGCGTGACAACCACACACGTGTGACTAGTGCAGGCTGCCCATTGGCGTCAGGCTGAGGTACAGGTGAGCAGTCACCACCTGTTCTGGGGACTCGGGTCCCAGGAAGGCGGGTGGGAGTCCGATCAGGCAGTCACCAAGTGAAGAGAAAGCGCCTGGATCTTGTAAATAAACCCTGGGTGCACTGAGGCTGCGCACATTAGACCTCACAGTAGATCCAGAAGGGATAGGGGAGCCCTAGCCTCTGGCAGGTTATTTTTGTTTGCTTTTGTTTGCTTTTCCAGGGCTGCAGATATGCTTGTTAAAGTACTAAATATAAAGTGCTCTGAAAAGTAAAGCAGACTCTGGGGACAGGGTGTGAGACCCATGGTTCTTGGATACTGGGTAGATGACGGGGGATGTTCGAGGGGAACCAGGCTGCTTTGATGCTGCTTTGATGCTGCCTCTGTGGCTCTGGGCTGTCTCCCTCCAGGGGAGCTCAGGAATTCCCGCCTGGCCCCACCTCTCCAGCAAGCCAGGGTCCTTCCATTCTGGGATCCACACACTATTTGCAGAAGATTCCAGCCCATGAACAAGCCCTAACTTGCCCAGCTAGTCCAAATAAAGCACCTAGTGGCTATGACTGCAGATTGGCTCACCAGCAAGGTGCACTGGGACCAGACTCCTACAAATAACAGGCAGGCGCTAGTCCTGGCTCTGGAAGAGACAGACCTCTGTAAAGCCATCTCCCCCTGGGCAGAGTTGGGGTTGGAACATTCCGAATCACAGTGGTTTCTGGACTCGTGGAGAAGGCACTTCTGGATGGGATCCTGCCCTGGGGCCTTTGCATCAATAGCTCTTGCCCATGGCTCACTCCTGCTGCTTTGGCCAGTTTCTGCTCAGATGTCACCTCTCATGAAGCCCATGTGCCTACCCTCTTGAGTAATGCAAACAGCTCCCACCCTGTATCCTCCTTACCCAGAGTGACTTTTCATTTTCCATAGGTCTCATCACCTATTAGCACATTCTATGATTTAACCATCTGAGCACTGTAAGCCCAGTACAGTCACACAACTTCAACTTCCAGTTGGACATGGTGGTTTGAACACCTGTGTCTTCCCCAAACCAGTGGCAAAAGCAATATAAAAAGAGTAGTAACCCCTAAACACAAAAAGAACCTGAGGGAGCTGACAGCAGACAAGTCATAGCAAAACTGTCATGTGGAAAGCAGATGGACGAGGGACAACCACAATGGCAGACCAGCCAAAGGTGGAGGATATGAGGCTGCAAGGAGCGAGGAAGCTGGTTCCTGCTGTGACATGTGGGACTTTAAGACGAGAAGCTGCCCTGAAGGCGCTGGGGCAGGCAGGGCTGAGCACAGAGCCTGAATGGGTTGAAGATCAGGACAAGAGACAGTGAGACCCTGCAGTCCTCCCACCCTATACCAACAGCAACCGTTCTGTGGACTACTGGTTTAATCTAAGGTATGAGATAACTAAATTGAAAAGCTGTTATCAGGAAGGGTCTGTGTGATGGGGGAAGGAGATAAGAGAGATAAGTCTTATTCCTTGTTTGGAGATCAGTAGAAAATAACTCAAACCTAAATCTCAAAGCCAGCAGAATAAGGATGGAGAAAATTGCCGAAAAAGTTGCAAGCGTTCACCTCTGGAAGTGGGGATTGTGACAGGCGGGATTGGACAGGAGCTCGCTGGGTTTCCATTATAAGCCTGATAGAGCTATTTGTCTTTTTAAACTATGTCCATCTCTTACTTTTATAAAAATAAAAATGGAATTTCCAGCTGCCGTGTGGAGAATAGATTGGAGGAGGGCAAGAAAGGAAGCAGGGAAACCCATGAAGTGGGTCAGGGGAGAGACGCTGAGGGCCGGGCCGGGTGGTAGAAATGCAAGCAGAGAGAACTGGATGCATTTGACATTAGGGGAAGAGACTACATGACTTCCTGATGGATTAAATATAGGTGGTAAACAAAATAAGAGGAAATCAACTGTAATTTCTAGGCATCTGGCTGGAGGAACTTGGTGCACACGGGGTGAGGGAGGGGGGGACACTGAGCCAAGCAAGGTGCCCAGGGCCCAGCATGCAGGGCAGCCCTCCCTCACAGGACCAGGCAGGTGCAGGTGGGCACCTGAGAGGGAAGGCTTCCTGAAACCTCCTTGCTCAGCCTGGTCCCGGCCTTGAATTGGTAAGTTCTGAGGCTGTTCACTGAGATGGGGAAATGGGCGGCATAAGCATCGGGGTCAACGCTTTTGGAGGACAGGCAGGAAAAAGAACTTTTCTTTTGGACAAGTCACGGTTGAGTCTTCTGTTAGCGATCCACGTGGAGTTGTTGATCAGTATGAGTCTGCCACTCGGGGGATGGGGTGTGGGGGGGAGGGCAACAGTCAGGTTCAAGATAGAAATTCGGATGTCTCAGCATAGAAATGAGGCTTAAAGCCATGAGTTGGGACTGGATAACCCGGAGAGAGTGGGTGTGAAGTGCACAGGAGGAACCAGATGGAAGACAGCCTGATATGTAACAGTGAGGAGGAGAGGACCCAGCAGGGTGGACAGAGAAGGGGCAGCCAGGGAGGGAAGAGGGAAACCAGCAGAGGCTGGTGTCCCAGGAACCAGGAGGAACGCCTGGGCGGAGGGAGACTGCCTGACCGCTTCAGGCCCACACCGTTCACAGAAATGGTGTGATGAAGAAGACGGAGTGCTTGTGCCTCTCTGTCTTGCCCAAGGCCCGCCCCTGTGTGTCCACCTGGGACTTCTGAGACCCATGTTCTTCTCCACGTGGGGTGTGGCCTCGCTGTCCATCCTGCTCCCTCCTAACTTCCAGGGCTCTGCAGTCTGCACCTCTGCCCATTCCCCAGGAACAGCACCAGGCACAACCGCTACGGAGGTGACAGGGACAAATGCGTTCTCCAGACGGACACGTGACTTCCTGTGACACTTCCTCCTCTGGGCACTTTTAGGTAAAACAATCCACCTGCTAAGGTCTGGGTTCTGGCCTCAATCTGCTGAACAGACCCTCAGGGAAGCCCACCGAGCCTCTGCGAGGTGGGAGGGGGGCACCGAAACCTTCCCTCTCCTGTGAGGCGCCTCCTCGTTGGAACATGGAGTCATCCACTTTGGAGAAAGGCATGTCCAGGATAGGCCAAAGAAGAGCCAGCTGGGGATGTGCCCAGTCACCCAGATCCCAGTGCAGCACCTAGAACACAGGGGTGCACGGCCTGATGGATGAGTGAGTGAAGTGCTCCCCCTGTGTGAGCCCATGTCTCCACCATTTGGGCATGCCCCCTGCGCATGGTGACTTCCCTGTCTGCATGTGGGGACACGTGTGTATCGGGGGCGACCCCCATCCTGCCCATGGTGTCATCTGAAACCAGATGGCACTCCACTCCCAGCCCCATCACCTTCCCAATTAGCTGAATAGTTTATTGTAAGTTGTCCTTAAGAGGTTATGGAAATGAAAGAATATCCAAGTGCTAATATTGACAAGAACAAGTATCAAAGCTCAGGGCAGTGGACGTGGAGGTGGGAATCTGCAGGCGTTACTGAAAGAAGCAAACCTGTAGCCTCAAGTGGAGACCCATTAGACTTAGGCCCATCCACTGTGTGTGTGTGTGTGTGTGTGTACACAAACATGTATATGTAACATCCTAAAGGAATGCCATTAATGTCAGCCCCCCGGAACACTCTTCTCTCCCCGGGCCCCTTTTACAACATGAGACTCTCTTGTATGACCTGTCCCCGCCTATGTGCACGTTTCCAAAGCTGGGGCTGCCTGTGCTTGGGTGGGCAGTATATGCCTCACCATCCCAACCACCCTGACCACAGTGCTGTCCTGTAGTGAGACAAAGCCTCAGCCAGACATGAAGCCTTCCCTTTTGTACTATTTTTAAAAAATCCTTTCTATGTTAAGCCAGCATCTATTTCTTCAGCACATCTCTTCCTGGTGCCAGTTTCACTAAGGAGGCATCTATAAGAAATCCACTCCCTTTCTCACAGGATGGCCCTTCAAACATTAGCTGTCAACTGCTCTGTTCACACCACTTCGCAAAGGGAAAGGATTCTCATCGTCTCAATAATTCACATCAGACCAACCACCTCACCCCAGACTGTCCCTTCAAAGGGGGCTGGGGCTTTGCTCTGGCTGCCAAGGAACCCAACAATGTTCCCAACTTTTATTTCCATCATCTGACTTCCAGAAATCTGTCCTCAAGAAATGGTCACAAACATAGCCAAGGTTTGCTTTCACAGCTCTTCCTGGAAGTATTAGCCTCACAGGCACTCACTAGCTGTGTGGCCTCAGGAAAGTTCCTTAACCTCTCTGAGCCTTAGTTTCCACCAGTATAAAATGAGGATAATATAATACTTGATAGGTTTTGTGTGATGAAGAAGTCATAGGAGACTAAAATTAGTCAAGAGGTGAACTTAATGGCATATCTGAGTGGCAGGAGGTAAGGCAAGTGTACCAGAACCTTCCTGAGTAGTGGTAGAGTTGAGTACTTATTAAGCAGCAAACACAAAGGTGGCCTGAGGTCAGAGGTTTAGCAGGGCGAGGTTTCGATGGTTGTCCTTGCACTTCCCACATCCTGCTCCCCCTGCAACCTCCCAGCATGCAAGCTCTCATCATGCACCTGTGGCCTTGGACATTGGGGAGGCAAAGCTAGACTGGCACTAAAGCAAACAAAACAACCAAAATAAATGGCCTCTCCCTTTTTTTCCGATGGCTTCTTTTTTCCTTATGACTTAATACTAGGATTACGTTCCCTGGTTACTTGGGGATTCATTGGGTTTAGTATTAATACTTGGAAGCACTTAGAAATCATCAGCCATCCGTGTTCACAGTTTGCATATGGCAGACAAGGTCGCCTGGTCCGAGGGCAAGTGCTTAGACCATTGGGCCTGCTGCTTTCTTTCTTCTTCTGCCTTTTAGTGACTTTCCTGTGTGTATACGAGCTGCAAAAGTAGGAGGGTGTGTGTATTGGCCTCTGTGTCTTTCTGTGGGGGCTTGGTTTTCTGTCCCGCAGGGCCCCCATGGAGACCCTCTGCAGTACCCCTGCCTTGCCCCAGCTTCCCCACCATGCCTGGCGGGTACGGCACACCTTCACACACCTTCACCTGCCGGGATCCATAGCAGCCTGTTCACAAAGACCAAGTGGGCCCACCTTCCTCCTGTGAGTTGCATAGAAAGGAAACAAGAAAGGTCACAGCCGTGTGCGGACAGACCCCTCTCTTAGTAAACTCATCTAATAAATGATGAGTGTTGCCACCTCTCACTTGAGAGGCCAGAACAATGTGTGCTCAAGTCTTTCTAATTGAGGTTGTTTCCACAGGCCTTTGGCTTCTGTGGGGAACATTTGGTTTAAAAGGAGATGGAATTTTCCTTCAATATTCTCCTTGGATGACAGGTCTGTGATTAGAATCAGGGCATGAAAAATCATGCCCCGGTGATGATTTCCATTAGTGGCTCTTGACTTTGTAGAGACACCTGGAGCACTCTGTGTGTGCTCCCACCTCCCCCTTCCCAGCCCACAGCTCCGGCAGGTCCTGGCTGGCTGACCCGGGAGCTCCTTGGTATTTCAGAGCTCTGTGCTTGCTGGGCAACAGCTTGGTTAATACATCTTCGCAAGAACCTGCTACATGGTCCCTCCTCACATTGCTATCCCACCAGCCTGTGCCCTCGTCCAGCCTTCTTCCTTTCCACCACGTGATGAAATACCCGACGTGCACATGCATGTGTGTACATGCACATGCACGTGCACGCACACACACACAAGTGCACACACACAGAGCAAGTGCTTGCTTCTCTGCCTGTGATAAACAATCACAGGGATGTACTAATTGTCATATATGATAAGAAAAAAATTGATTGTTGTTTACAATGCAGGGCACCAAAACCCAGTGCAGCGCCCCCCCCCCCGAAAGAAACGGAGATATGGAGGTAGGGTCTGGAAACTCAAAAGAAATAAAGTGAGACCTTGCTCAAGAATGAGTGCTTGAAGAAGGTGTGGTGAGGAACACTGCTGCAGAAGCAGCAGCTGCGTCACGCAGGGCAGGTGTGAGTGTCTACCGTCCTGCCTGGGAGCCCTGGGGAGCAGCCACACTTCTGTGTGTCCCTCACACAGGTCCGGGCACAGACAAGCGCTCAGGAGATGTTTGTGGATGTCAGAAAAAAGGAAGAAACAAGAGGAGCAGGGTAGCTAGCCTCTGCTCAGAGACTCTGCGTGCTGCTTTACTTCACTTAGGACAGGGTTTAGAGGACAACAGTGAGTGTGCTGAGCAGGAGGTGGTCCTCAGCTGCCTGATCTCAGGACTGGGTGGGGAAGATGCTGACTTCCCAGTGCTCCCAGCCCGGCCCCTGGACCAGGAGGGCCGGTGAATGGGTGCAGCGTGGTACATGGGTGACTGCACTGGCCGGCCAACAGCGCAGAGCCCACCCCCAAACCCAATGACATTGGAAAGACATGAGAGCCCACTAGCCTTCACAGCAAGCAGCAGCCATGCTCAGGGGCTGGACGATTTGCTTCCTGGAGGTGGGGCCCAGGCCAGAGGACCAATGAAGAAGGTGAGCCTCTGGGCCTGGGTGAGGAGCGCTGTCCAGGTGCCCACAGTGCGGCTGCCGACGTCCCCTCAGGATGGCGTTGTCTCCCTCCCAGAGCCCTGAGCACCTGCCTCCAGGATGTGGACAGCTAGTGGCAATCCCCGAAGGGTGTTTCTGTCCCACTGCTAGGAGGGCACAGGCTGAGAACTCAGTGCCAGGCCCCCTGGGAATCAGGCCAATGTCACTGCATGTGAGGCAGAAGCCCCTGGGACAGTAGCCGATTCTCCTCCCTCAGCTTCTCTCAGCTCCCTCGCGGGGCTGCTGACTGTGCGCAGAGGTGGGTGCCCCGTGGATTCGGCCCAGCGATGCAAGATCACTTCTCTACAGAGGCTCCTGCCTCCTGGGACGTCTGAGCCCCAAGGGGGCTGTAAACAAGCCATAAGTTAGCTCATTTTTTCCTGCACCCTGCCACTTTATATAAAGAATCTTTCCATGCAAGAAAGAAAACAAACACCTTTCATTGTTTAAGAGTTGTGCTTAGCAATAGGAATTGAAAAACAATGACTTAAACACATTGGGGTTTGCTTACGTATGTATGTGTATATGTACATGTGTATGTACGTATGCATGTATGTGTGTTTACAGGAGAAATCTGGAAATAATCTAAGGCCTTGTCAGGAGCTCCATGAGGCCATTGAGGGACCGCCTCTCTGTCTGGCCCTCAGCCTCGCTATGCTGGCTTGGCCCTCGTCCTCATATCTTCAGGGTGACTCTGGAACTCCAGCCATTGCTGCTGAGTTCCAGGCAGGAAGATGAAAAAGGACAAAGGACAATATGTGTGTGTTATGAATCCAGTGTTTCAAATGAATTTTTCTCAAAGCCCCATCCAATCATTTTCTTGAACATCTTAATTGACTAAAACTATGTCATATGACCATGCCAGCTGCAAGAGAGGCTGGGAAATTTTTCTCTGGACATATTGGTGTCCCCACAAAATGGAGTTTCTGTTAATAGGAATGAAGGGAAGAAAGAATATGGAGTGGGCCACTGTCAGGCGCCAGTCTAAGAGCTGTCGTCTCAGCCAGTTCATAGAAGTGTTTGGGAAATGGATTAGTCAGAGGAAGAGGACCAGAAAGGGGGAGAAGGGAACAGAGAGCAACAGAGCAGGTAATCGGAGACCAGAGCGGGGGTGCCCAGGCGAGCTTCACAGGAAGTGTGTGTCCCTGTGGGCGAGGGTGGCCCACAGTTGTGGTTTGCAAGGGACACAGGACTTCAGTGTTAAAACCAGGACAGTCCAAGGCAAACAGCAACCCCACATGTGTGCATGAAGAGGGTGTTATTAGACAAGATATCCTACACCAGTGTCTCTCAAAGTTTTGAGAGCAAGAACCACAGGTCCCTGAAGGTCCTCCAGACTCTTTCAGATGTGTGAGGCCAGACTATTTTTCTAAGACATTAAGGTGTTTTTGCCTATTTCACCCTCTTTTCTCACAGGTCTACAAAGGAGTTTCCCAGTGGTTATATGATTTATGATATTTCAACAGATTGGATACAAAAGCAGATATGAGACTTTATTCTGCCTTCTACTCTGTTAGAGAAAGGAAATAGAGACACCAAAGAGATTTTCTTTTTCTATGTAAAAGAATGCCACTCTTCTCACTGTTAACTTTTGTTTCGAAAAAGTCATTTTCATTAAAAATATGTGAACATAATGACTTATTATGGTTGTGATCATTTATCATGATTTAAAATAAAGAACGTTTTAAAATTTCTTGGTCTTAATCTCTACATGATAAACATTGATAGTTATAACCTACCTTTTTAAAAAGACGTTTGGCATCTTTAACAATGTCTAAGAGTGTAAAGGGGGTCTGAGACCAGAGCTGACTATCTACTGTCCTAGGCTAGACTAACGATGTAGCGTCTGTTGGGAGTTACAGAATCGCAACAGGAGAAAAGCTGGATCGCTGGACACAGGCATCAGACAGTAGCAGCTCCAGAGCCTGGGCAGCGGAGGGTGGCAGGCTAAGCGTTTTCGTGCAGCGCAGCTGCAAACGTGCTCCAGGGATTGAGGCCAGACTTGCACACTATTACCGCTAGTCACCCCTGAGATAAGTACAGAATTCAAGAGAAGCTTGTAGAAACTTTTTTTAAAGATTTATTTTATTGTTTTGACCGAGAGAGAGAAAGAGAGAGAGAGAAGAGGGAGGGCCCAGAGCAGTCTCCATAGTTGCACGTCATCAGTTTTTGACATGATTTCGTTCCACGTGGGGCGGGAAACTGGGCGGGCACCCCTTGAATGGGAGGCACGCCCCCGCAAGCTGGGGGCCAAACCGGGGTATCGGAAAATGTGTGTCTTTGTGCATTTTGAGAACTTCGTCCGGGGCACCTTTATCCTGGCGACCCAAGTTGGTTCAGTGAAAGCGGAGAACTGTGTGACCTCTTAGAGCTATGGTTTCCAGAACTGTCGTGAGGCCTGGTGGTGAGAAGAGCACCTGTGTGCTGTTGGCATATGGTTGGCACATGGTTGGCACTTCTCCCAACACTGTCACTGTGCCAGAGTTTGCTGAAGGGAAGTGAAATGAAGTGACCTGGCCCCAATCTTTTGCTGTGGGGGAGGCACTTCAGCATCACAGATAAAAAACTGAACTGCCAGGCTGGACGTACCTAGTGCAAGTCAGAGTGCCTGTTGTACACAATCAAGCAAGTTACCCATTTCACTTAGCCTCGGCCTCTCCTTCCCTAAAAAGAAGTCCATGATAGCACTTAGCTCAGTGTGTGGTGAGGCTCATGTGAGGCAGCGAACAGAGGGCGCTGAGCCCAGTTCCCGATACCTGAACAGTGTGGTCCCTAGCACTGGCTGTCTCTGTCGCTGCTGCCCCTTGCATTTCCCTGTCCGTTCCCTGGTTGAGGAGCTGCTCTTACTGCATCTGATGTGGAGCTGTCTCGGGAAGGAGTCTGTGCTATTCTGGGGTCAATGGTCAGGGGCCAGGATGGCATGATGGATGGCTCGAGGGCCCAGAGCAGCCCCCACTGTCCCCATCAGGATGCTGTGGAAGCTCGCTGCTGCCCCAGCCCGAAACCTCTTGGCCAGCCAGCGCCTCAGCTGCCCAGGACACTGCGGAGCCCATCCCAGGTCAGATGGGTGCTGGGTCGCCTGAGTTCTGCCCTCCCTCCCTGCCCAGGACAACAGGTGTGTGTACTCAGGCACTCGGGCCTGCCTTCTGAAGACCTGAGACGTTGAGAGAGGACACACAACTCTTTCTTCCGAGTACCACGCAGCCCATAAGAAGTTGTCAGGGAGACCATGGCCAGCTCAAGATTCTTCTGGGCTGGCTGGCTGTTCGGGGATTGTCTAGAACCTTCGCTTTGCATAACAGCAGCAGTATTTGCTGAATGCCCAGTGGGTGCCAGCACCGCACACGGTTCTCTCCACAGCTTTCTCATTGCTTCCTCTCTATAGCCCTGGGGGTGTGGAGTGACAGAGAAGAGCAAAGACCCTGGAATCAGACCAGGGCTTGAACCCTAGCATCTGCCACAGGCTGATTGTTTGACCTTGAGCAAGTCAGTTAACCTTATGGAGCCATAGTTTTCTCATCTGTAAAACACAGACAATAATACCTAGTGCATGTGGCTTTGAGGGGGTAGATGAGGCAATAGAGGGACCTGTGGTAGTCCAGAGCCTAGCACAGAGGAAGCCCTCAACAAGGACGGCCAAGTACATTATCAGAGCAATGTCCCCACTGTAAGTATGAGGACACTGAGGCCCTTTCAGCCAGACCTGAAGTGGTTCTGGTGAGTTCATGCTCATCACGACCTCATCTTCTGCTTATTCCCCCAGCCTGCTAACTCTGCTGGTGGACAGACTAGAGGAAGAAAAGCCCTGGCTTCAGAGTTCCAGCCAGAAAGAGGTAGGAAGCACCAGCTAGGACAGGGAGTGGCATCATCTGTGACTTCTGATTGCCTACGCTCTTCTGCTCCCCAAACCAGAACATTCTTCAGAAAGGGCTAGAGATGGACACCCAGAGATTTAATCCCAAGTTACCCTGTTCTAAACATAGGTCCTAATCAGTACACACAGAGCCATAGACTACACGTCCATGCTCAGCCCCTGAAACAAAAGGTGCAGGCTAGGAGCAGATGGGAATCCTCACACAAGGCAGCAAAGTGTCCCCAGAGAGAGCCCGTCAGTGTCTGTGCATGTGCACACTCACGGGTGTTGTGGCCACATGGCGCACACCCACAGCTCTGCAAGGGCTCAGCATGACCACAGTTCCACCAATAAAGTCCTAATTATTTGGATCATTGCTCCATCTCAACATAGTTTAGATTGGTATAACAGTGTTTATACATAAAATGCTTGACATGAGGTTATATATTCTCCATATCAACAATTTTATACATGATATTTAGGTTATAAGTTTAAATCCATAAAGTTCTGTTTAAACTATAATATGTGAGCAATGCTATTTCTTTGAATGAGAAAAAACATTTAGGTTAAAACACACTAGACATGGGGGATGCCTGGATAGTTCAGTGGTTGAGCACTTGCCTCACAATCGCAAGGTCTGGAGTTCGATTCCTAGCCCCTGCCCATGCAAACCCATATGCTGAAGTGCAGTGCCAGGATGGCTCAGTAGCAAAGGCTCTTGCCCCCCATGTGGGAGGCCCCCAGTTCCGTTTCCACCCTATGCAGCCCCACATCCACCTCTGTGGAATAAAACCACGTCACAACTGATGATGTACAACTATGGAGATTCCTCTGGGCCCTCCGCCCTTCTCTCTTTCTCTCTCTCCTTCTCTCACCTTCTCTCAAACAATAAGTAAATAAAAAAAATTAAACACATTAAACATGGACAGCCTAATTAAACACAATACAATGTCTACCCAGCATCCAACTCTCCTTCCCTCCTCCACTCAAGCCAAGTGACCCAAGCCCCTGGACTGGCCCTAGCTCTAGCCAGGGCTCTGATTGGCGGAGCCAGCGTGATAAGTAAATCCCTTGCCAATGTTATATAGTCAGGAATCCAATCAGTACCTGGCATTCCTCTGGTGACTCTCATTGGTCCAGCAAGAAACACAAGACCTAAGTTGGTCCAATTGGACGTAAGGGGCATTCTTTCATCCTATGGGTGAAAGAGCAGTTTTCTTGCTCTCTTGCTGAGCATGAGCACACATCACATTGTCCCAAGTGCTGCTGGTGGCCATCCTGGCAGCACAAATGACACTGAGAACAAAGAAGCAACAGCTCAATGCAGGACCAGAGATCCCGGGGAAACCAAGCCAGGGCTTCCCTGTGCTGAGCCATGTCAGCCCTGCCTCTGGACTTCCTCTTGTGTAGGATGGCAAATTTTTCCGTTGAATTGGAGGGAATTTTCTATTATTTGCAACAGGAAATCATCCTCATACTGGAGGAGGTATGTCTAGAGCTAAATGGAAAGAAAGGGACTCTCTTGAGATGCTGAGACAAAAGTTGATAAGAGATGGTTGAAGAAGGTAAGGGATTAACAAAGGAGCCTGTCCTTGAACAATAAAGACATGTGCTCACAGAGAATTATTTGACAGGAGCGTTATGGGGAAAGATGGAAAAGAAAATGACTTGGACCGCAGCCTCTGAAGGGAGAAGGGAGGTTAAAGTACAGAGAGATTTCTCTGCAGCTAGAACCATACAACCAGCCCAGAATGGCTTGGACCCCCATTATTCAGAGACGAGGAAGAGTGAGAGCAATGGAGAGACATGGGCCCACATGGGCAGAGGCACTGAGGGCACATGCAGTCAGTCGCCCGTGGTCACAAGCCAGCTGGTGAGTTCATGTTCCCAGGAGCTGGGCACACTGCGAGGGTCTCTGAGCAACTTGAACCTAAAGTCCTGAGAAGCAGTTTGTGTTATCTGCCAGGGGCTTCCTTCCAGCCCCTGATGGACACAAGAGAACTCTTTGTACTTTTCTCCAGCCAGAATAAAACATGTTCTTAACTCTTGTCATGTCTTCAGTCAACTCTACATTGCCTTCAGACGAGAACGAGGAGTGTCTCACAGCAATTTGCTTTCCTGAAACCTAGTAGCACACATCTGCTGTTTTGCCTGCCTTGCAGCCATTTCTCCTGGGTCTGTTCACAGCACCCCATTTTGCGCTGAGGCAACACGGTTTTCAGTGGGTTTGGCCCCACCCCAGATCCAAGAATGAGCACGTGCCTCAGGTCTAGCCAATGAGAGCACTGCGTCTTCCTGCTGACAGTAATTCAAGTGTGGGCAGGTGACCACAACCCAGCCAATGTAAGCAAATGACAGGGAACTGTTGGTGGTAGGATGTAGGGGAGGGGATTCTTTATCTGCTAAGTCTGTAAAGATATAAGCCGGCGGGGGCAACCTGTTGGCTTCCCTGGGCCACATTGGAAGAATTGTCTCAAGCCACATATAAAATACACTAATACTAATGATAGCTGAGGAGCTAAAAAATAAAATTACAAAAACAAACTAACAAAAAAAACAACTCATAATGTTTTAAGCAAGCTTAGGAATTTGTGTGAATCTGCATTCAAAGCTGTCCTGGGTGGCGTGCAGCACGCGGCCTGCGGGCTGCAGGTTGGACAAGTTGATATAAGCCATCTTGCAGCAGCTGGGGCAATTTTGGTAGTTATGAGAAGAACCTACATAAAAGTGAAGCAACCATGGGAAGAGTAAAGCAGAGTGAGAGACAGATTGAGTCCTGATTACATCCTGTGAGCCCTGTGTCTAAAGCCTATGTCCTGGGGGAAGCCGGGATGGCTCAGTGGGTTGAGCACTCACATTGCAGCCCCAGGCTCTGAGGATTGAGCCCTGACCCCCATTGTGTGGACCCATATGCTGAACTGGAGCATGCTTCCCTCCGCAGTTTGGTTCCTGCTGGGGTGAGCTTACCACGTGGGAGGCCCGGCCTGGTTCCTGCCCTGCACAGCCCTGTGCCCACCTGTGGAACAAAACTGTCGAAAACTGATGACACACAACTATGAAGACTGCTCTGGGCCCTTCCCCTTCTCTCTGTCAATAAAAATAAATTTTTAAAGCTTATGTCCTAGACTTTCCATTTACATGAGCAAATGCTGTATTCTCTATTTTTGCTTTATCACCTAAGTTAATTTTTCTATCATTTTAACTGATGGAGTTTGGGCTGATAACAAATCTCAACATTAGAAAAGAATAACGTTCGGGGATGCCAGGATAGCTCAGAGTTTGACCACTTGCCTCGCGATTGCAAGGTCTGGGGTTCAATGCCCAGCCCCCACCCATGCAAACCCATATATTGAACTGCGGCACAATTGGTAATGTCGGCATGGTTCCGTGGTAAAGGTTCTTGCCTCCTACGTGGGAGGTCACTGGTTCAATTATCTCCCCCACACAGCTCCACATCCACCTGTGTGGAATAAAGCCACGGCACAACTAATGATGCATAACTATGGAGACTGCTCGGGGCCCTGCCCTTTCTCTCTCTGTCTCTCCCTCTCACCTTCTCTAGAAAAAAATAAATAAAAAATAATTTTTTAAAAAAGAAAAGAATAACTCTTTTTCTCTTATTATTTAGTTGTTGGTCCTGTATAAACGAGCTAGGTTATTCCTAATGCACATCAAATTCTTGCTGTCTGACCTTGAACAAGTTGTACCAATGTGTCTTCATCACTAAAATCAGGGCATTAGACCTGATACCCCAGGTCCCTTCCAGCCCTGAAATTGTATACGTCTATAAATCGTCTCTTAGCAACCTTCACACTCCAACTTAGACACAAAACTATCTTGTTCAAGAACATGGGTTTAAAACATCAAAGTAGAACTTTAAAAAGTTTAATCAAACACCAGATGATAAAAACTATGCAAGGCTTCTTTGCTTTAGCAAAGCACAAAGCTACATTTATGATGCAGATAGATCTATTATCTGTTGATTTCTAGTAACTGAAAACTTCCACTTCTAATGAAGAATGCCCAGTTAGAACTCTAGCCAGTGTATCTCATTCAGCCTTTTAATCCATACACATTCAGAGGTAGGTGAGGTATAACAGTTAATAATCTTCAGACAGGTTTAACAACAAACTTTAGTTGCTTTGTTCCTAGAATCTAGGGTCCCTGCTCAAGGCTCTTTAGTGATTCTCTGTCACCCAGATTCCATGTCTGACACCTGCCCACCAGCTCCCATTTCCTCTCCCACTCTGCTTATCTGAGCATCCTACATGCATTATTTAATCTTTCTGTGCCTCAAGTTCCTCATCTGTGAAATGGGGACAATAATAGTAGCTTTTCCACGTGTTGTTGTGAGGGCTGAATGAGTCAAGTCCTCAGAACAATGCCCAGCACGTAGTAAGCACAGTATACCGGTAGATGTTTGCTCTTATCCTCATCATCACTCTGATTGGACTTCTCAATGCTTGCATGGGTGCTTACTTGGATGGGTGAATGAATAAATGAGTTCAATTAGGAAGGACTTAAAAATATTTCCCATTTTGTAGGTTATCCGTAAATGCTTATTAACAATGGTGTCCTAGAGATATAAAAGTAGCAATTCAGAAGGAACAAATCACACAGCCTGCTCCCCTTCTTATTATTCTTGCCCACTACCGAGCCCCAACAAAGCCCTTCTTTTTAGAGCTTTTGCTATTGGCTTACAGGGTCCAGGATTTCTAATGAGTGATGATTTGCAACTCTTACTGTAAATTTGGTCTTCCTGAAATCTAATAGAAACTACTCCCAATACAACTGTAGGCTCATTTCTCAATTATGTCTGTTTTAGCTAAAAGATACAAGAGTGAACAGCCAACCCCAGAGCGCAATTTCCTGGGGCCCTCAGAAGTGACAAGATGTAGGAACCAGTTCTCCTAACCCACTCTTAAGTGGAATCAATTGATGACTCAGAAAGACCAGGTATTGAGTGTACAAGGAGACAGAGTAGAAAGGAGCCCAGTCCCTGGCGTTGCCCAGCGACCTCCCTCTCAGAAGACGCCCCCTGAGCACCAAAGGCTGCTCACTGGATGCAGAACAGGAGCAAAGATGGGCTGACTGACCAGGAGGCCTAAACTTCCCAATGGCTGGAGGAGTATAATGAGCATCCACGAGGTCCAGCGAGGCTGGGTTGCTACTGTAGCAAGATTTGTTTGCTAGCTGGGTGAGTCTGGGCAGATTTCTAACTTCTCTGAGCCTCTGTGTCTTCCCTTGTAACCTGGAGCCGTGGCGCTTCCCCCATGGAGTCACTGTGAGAACTGGCCGAGATCAGACATGTAGGATGCCTACCACATCCACAAATGGTACCGCCCCATTGTTTGCAGTGCCCTCCCTCCTCTAAGGAAATACTTCCGTGCTGGCAGCCAGCACCAGGCCCCGATTCACTCACCCTCCCTCCGCAATGATGGGTAAAATGTAAACAGTTTTCACACTGATTCCCTTTTCCCAGATTCCACTACCTCCTGCCATGACGTCACGTCAATCCTCGCCCTGAGAAACACTGCAGTAGCTTCTAGTTTCGTACCACAGTTCACCCCAAATCAGAGCTTCTGAGCATTCTAAGGGTCAGACATATTTGAGAGTGGAATGAAAGCTCTGGTCCTTATCCCCGTAACAACGGCCACACATCTGCGTGCGAATTCCTCAGGCCCGTAGCCTTCATGAAGCTTCTCTGAATGTTCTCAGGCCCCATGTACCTTGAGATTAAGATCCCCTGCCTTAATCGACCTCAGCAGCTCCTGGCCTTCCCGTCTGTGCTTGGCCAGAGCTCCTCTTGGCCACGAGTTCACAAGTCATCCCTGAAAGGTGCAGGGTAACAGTCCCTCACTTCACAGCTTACAGAATGCCACCAAACAAAGTGACATGTTCTCACTTGAGCAGACACAGGAGGCCAACTCCGCCCTTCTTTGGGTCTCTTTTCAAAGCGTCAGCCTCAAAAGATGTGCTTTCCCGGCTTCCTCCTGCAAAGTGGAGGGCCCCTGGCAGGAACTGGGCCTGCAGAAGGTCCACCGGCCCCCTCTTCCCTGGTTCTGCCCACCCTTGACCCTCATCCGATCAGAGCCCTGCCCCTGCATGTTCCCAGGCTCCTGTCCTAAGAGCCACCTGTCCCGTGGCTTCACTCACAAGTACCGCTGTCCTGCGAAGCTCCTCCGGGCTCAGCTGCCAAGGCAGGAGGGAAGAATTAAGACACCAGAGTTGAAAGATATCAGGCTTCAGAAGCAAGCTCTAAACAGACTTGAATAGCAGAAAGTTTCAAAGGTACTCGCTGAAGTCCTTGTGAAACCCCGGCCACCTCTTTCGTGAACTGGCAGTTCCGGGCGCTTTTAGATCTCTCTGAACACTCTCCTCATTGAGCCACCAGCAAAGGAACCAAAGAGCCTTTTGTGTTTAATCCTTTTAGTCAAAAGAGGCTGGTGCGGCTTTGGAAGTCTCTTTACCTGAAACGTGAATATCTCATAGTATCACTAAGCTGGAAATGTCCTACCCTCTCCCGTCAGGAGATGATAATGGAAGGGAACTTTAGTCATACGTCTCAACCTGCTCGTCTTGTGGATGGGGAAACAGGCAGGAAAGTCTGCTTGCTTTCTCAGACCCCTCAGTGAGCGAGCGGGCGAGCTGGGCGTGCTCACGGTTGCCCAGAGTTCTCATCTCATCCGTGTACCCTGGGGTGCTCAGCCCTTCTCAAAGGGCGCTTCCGCAGGAGTCGTGGGGCCCGCGCCTCCACAGCCAGTGTTTGGGGAAATTTCACATTGGTGCTAAGGCTAGGCCTACTGAAACATTAAACACACACAAATGATCACAGGATGAAACAGTCTTAAAATGTATGTGTGTATTCATTCGCTAGGGCCGCATAACGAAACTGCACAAACTGGGTGGCTTTAACCACAGGAATGCATTTTCTCAGCATTCCAGTGGCTGGCAGTCTGAGATCTGGGTGTCGGCAGGGTGGGTCTCTCCTTGGCTCTCAGATGGCCAGCCCCTCGCTGTGTCCTTCTGTGGTCTTTCTTCTGTGTGTGCATGACACGGAACACCAGTCCTATTGAATTAGGGCCCCATCTTATGCCTCATTGTACCTTAACTACCTCTTTAAAGGTCCTATCTCCAAATACAGTCACATTCTGAGGTGTTAGGGGTTAGGACTTCAATATATGAATGGGGAGACACAAGTTAGCCCCTAACCACATGTATGTTCTTAAAAGAGAAAACGTAACTCCCTCAGTGATAGGAGCGCACAGTGCGAAGCCCCCAGGGGAGGCAAGTGCTGTTTAGCAGCATAGTGTGGGGCAGGACCCCGGGCTGTGCTGAGATCCTGGACACAGAGCCTCCTCTGCCACCCACCCCTGAATGACAGTCTGCTGTGGGTCAGTTGGGTGGCCAGCTAGCGTTTAGATGCTTACATCAAGCAAGGAAAGAGTTGTCACTTCAGTAAAATGGGGCTGGTCGGTGCTGAAGTCTTCACAGGTAAGTAGGAAAGATCAAATAAGATGAAGCAAACATGCGGCAGCATCATGTGAGCTGGAATTGTCAATAGGTGAAAGTTGTTCAAATGTATGCCTCTTTTTTCTTTAGAGTAAACTATGATATCCCCCACAAAACGATGGCATTTCCAAAGGCCTGGCCTATCAACAGTGATGTTTCTAAATGGCTCATGTCCAATGGGCCCCTATGTCACCAGCTCACTTTGTGAGGCCACAAGACACATGCGCTGAGACCTGCGTGAGCTCCGGGGGTGATGTGCCCTGTCCTGATGAATGGCACCTGTAAAGCCGGGCGCTCTGGGTGGGCTGAGCCCAGCTTGTGCAGAGGTGGAGGCAGGCAGACCGGGGCAGTCCCCGTGTGGAGGACGTGACCAGACCTAGGCATTCCTAGCAGAGGGGAACTTAGCAATCAGTCGGGGTCGAACTGTAGTGGCAGCTGCACAGGGTGGGGGTACGGGCCTGCCCCTGGAGCTGGGCTTGCATCCCATCCCACACCCTTGGT
Organism: Craseonycteris thonglongyai; assembly: GCA_004027555.1. NCBI lineage: Eukaryota > Metazoa > Chordata > Mammalia > Chiroptera > Craseonycteridae > Craseonycteris > Craseonycteris thonglongyai. The sequence continues at coordinate 32,407 of PVKE010000728.1, read as the reverse complement.
CAAGTCACTTAAGCCATATTGTGCCTCAGAATTCTCCACTATAAAATGAGGACAGTTGTGGTATCCACTTCATAAGGTTGTTGTGGGGTTTAAAGGACTTACTCTATGAAGAGGTCTGAGAGGGTGCCTGGCACCTGGTGAATGGCCAGGGAGGATCAGCCATATGGCTCAGCCTTTCCTGCATTCACCACTGATTGGGCAGCCAGTATAGTGGGCACTAGGAGAGGCCCCAAGAACACACGGCCTTGCCCTCCAGAAGCACACGGTGTGCACAGATACGAAAACTATTTACACAGTGTGAGAGAGGCCCAGCAAGCTGCAGAAAGCAGGCGAAGACACAACCTGGGCCAGGGAGGAGGGGTGTCACCTGGTCCCATCTTCAAGGAAGAGTAGAAATGTCATGGGGTGGGTCAGGGGTTGGAGGGCACCATGAGCAGAGACGTGGGGCAGTGTGGACCCTGTGGCAACTGGCCTCCAGTTCCGGGTTGCAGGATCTTAAGGGTCAGAAGAGCTGACAAGAAGGGCATCTGAGAGGCCGGTGGCCGCTCACTCCCTGTGGCCCAGATTTCCTGCCGCAACAGAGGCTTGGACTTGATCCCGAGTGGGTTTGAGCAGGGAGTGGGCCCCCCGGATTTGTGTAAACCTAAGCGCAGCACGAGCTGGAGCTGGAGGGGAGAACACTAGGCAGCATGACCCGTGGGCTGACTGGCCTGGGGCGATAGCAATAGAAATGCAGAGACAGCCAAGACACCAGGAGGCCTCAAGAGGGGGCATGGCGTGGGGAGGAGGAGAGGACGACTGGGTCCATGCGGGCGCTTCCGGAAGAGAAAGCGGTCAGGGGAGGCTGGGTCCAGTGTGAGGAACTGAATGTGGAGGCAGCAGCCCAGGGTAAGGGAGCAGAGTCGGAGCCCAGGCCCGGCCCAGAGCCAGGGGAGGCACACAGGTTCAGGGGTGATTAAACAAAGCAGGGGGGCAAGGTGAGGGGGCCACCAGAGAGCCCAGAGCCCTCCCAAATAGAGGACCAGGACCTCGAAGGCCAGGCTTGGCCACAGGAGGGCAGTAGAGTGCCCACGGAATGTGGAGCAGGGACCCAGAAGCAGAGGGTTAAGGGAAAAGGGATGTTAGAATAGCAAGTGTGGACCAGTCTTTTGGAGGTTTGAGTGAAGGGAAGGGAAAGAAAAGGTGTGAACTGGAGTCATAAGGGAATTCTTTTTTTAATGGAAGAAGCATGAACCAGGTGCCAATAGACTAGTTGGGGGGGTGGGGGGCATACAGCCTGAGGACTAGCCCCCCCTGTGCCAACCTGGGTTCCTTCGGGGGTAAGTGACAGAAAACCTGATCCTAAGAAGTGGAGAATCTGTTGGCTCACGTACTGAAACATTCCAAGGTCATCTCACTTCCGGCACAACCGGACATAGAACTCAAGCAGTATCCCAGGATCCGGTTTCTCGCCCTCCTTCTCCCAACCCTGATTCTTCTCTGGGATCCCCATTCTCAGATTGGTCTTTTTTGATTCTTCTGCTTAGAAATTAGCATATAATTCACTTATCATAAAATTTACCCTTTTAAAGTATACATTTGCCCTTAATAACTATTTTAACTACATTTACAAGATTGTGCCACTATCACCACTACCTTAGTCCAGAACATTTCCATCACCTCCCACCAAAAACCTGTACCCATTAGCAGTCACTCCCTATTTCCCCTACTGCCCCTGGCAACCACCAGTTTGCTCTCTTTCTCTATGTATTCACCTATTCTGATCATTAAATATAAGTGAAATCACAAAATATGTGGACTTTTGTGTCTAGCTTCTTACACTGACCACATTTTTTTTACCTATGTTGTAGTATGTACCTGCATTTTATTCCTTTTTACGCCTAAGTAATATTCCATGGTATAAGGTATACATCAGCTTGTTTATGCCTTCATCAGTTAATGGCTATTTGACTTATCTCTACATTTTGACAATTATAAATAATGCTGCCAGGAACATTCATGTATACATTTATGTGTGAACATCTGTTTTCAGTTCTCTTGGGTATACACTTAGGAACAGAATGCCTGGGTCTGATGGTAACTCCATGTTTAACTTTTTGAGGAACTTCCAAACTTTTTTCCAAAGTGACTGCATCATTTTAACTTTCCACCGGCACCGTATGAGGGCTCCAACTTCCCCACATCCTCACCAACACTTACTGTTCTCCATCTTTTTTATTAGAGCCATCTTAGTGGGTATAGAATGGCATCTTATTGCAGTTTTGATCTACATTTCCTTAAGAACAAATGATGCTGATCATCTTTTCAGGCGTTTGTTGATCATTATGCATCTTCTTTGGAGAAATCTATTTTCAGATCCTTTGCCCATTGCTTAATTGGGTTATCTTTTTATTATGGAGATATAAGAATTCTTTATATAGTCTAGATACCAGTTCCTTCTGAGATATGTGATTTGGAAATATCTTCTCACATTCTGTGAGTTGTCTTTTCACTTTCTTTATAGGGTCCTTGGCAACACAAACATTTTTAATTTTGAGGAAGTCCGATTTCTCAGTTTTTTTCTTTCATTACTCATGCTTTATGCATCATATGTAAGAAACTAAACACAAAATTATAAAGATTTAAGTTTATGTTTTCTTCCAAGAGTTTTATAGTTTTAGCTCTTACATGTAGATCTATGACACATTTTTGGTTAGTTTTCATTTATGGGGTGAAGCAGGTATCAACTTCATTCTTTTGCATGTAGATATCCAGTCACCCCAGTACCATTGGTTGGAAAAATGATTCTGTCCCCATTTCATTGTCTTAACACCCTTGTTGAAAATCAATTGCCCATAAACATATGAATTTATTTCTGGACTCTGAATGATGTGATTAGGGAACATTTTTTTTTAATATACAGAAGGGATTTTGTGGTCCTTAAAGAGACAGGAACATCATTTTCAGAAGCTGTTTAAATATTCCACCCTACACACTTGTTTAAGAATTGTTCAACTTGACAGCTTGCCTACCACTGGAAGTTCTCAGGGGACACCTCTGGCCAGCCAGGTTCTAATGCTCACGGTGCATCGCTCCCCGCGCCCCATCTGCATCCACACACACAGCTTCCCTCAGCACACAGCACCCTGTTTCATAAAGGAGGAAACTGGCTCGGAGAAATAGGGACAACCCCACCACTTGTGATGTCTCACACGTTGTGAGCTTCGGGGCAAAGTGTGGTTTCTTTTGTGTGATTTCCAAGGCATTGGGCAACCCCGCCACACCTCCTGTGCGGGGAGCGTTTGTTCACTGCCCCCAGCAGACACTCATACGGCCTCTGTTTAAATAGTTCCATGAACACAGGGCCCCATGCTTTCCTTTTCATCTTCACAACTATTATTTTTATTATGAAATATTTCAAACACACAGAAAAGTACAGTTGATGATATAACAAATAGCCTTCTGCCCACTACTGGCAGTGAACAAAGATGAACATTTTTCTGTTTGCTTCAGATCATTTTTTAAAGAAAGGAAACTATTGCAGATGGGAGGGGGGGGGACCAAATAATGAAAATTATTTATTAAAAATTATGTATTCATTCTTACATGTTTAAACTTCAGTCACCTTCAAAGTCCTCTCCGTTTGATGCAACACACCTATTGAGACACTTTTTCCATTGCTCAAAACAGTTTTTGAACTCATCGATTTTGATGCATTTTAGTGCTTCTGCTGTTTTTTGTTTGACCTCTTCCACATCAGCAAAACGTTCCCCTTTGAGGACTTCTTTCATCTGTGGAAACAAAGCAAAATGTCTCTCAGGGCAAGATCAGGTGAACAGGGAGGGTGGGGCATGAGGGTCATGCCATTTTTGGTCAAAAACTGCTGAACACTCAGTTTGGTATGGGCAGTTGGGTTGTCATGCTGCACGTTGTTCATGTAAATCTCACATCATGAAATGAGTAAACGCGTGAAAAAGTCTCCAAAAAATTCACTGAAGCTTAACACAGCCTCTCACGACACCAGCTGACACACAGATGCAGATGGGTTCCTAGAACACTCACCTAGTCGGGGTAAGATTATACTCCAAGGGGTCCGCTCCTCAGGAGACAATTCTGGATTTTTTTGGATCTCCTCTACAGGAGTCCCTCCCCGGTTCTCTCTCTCCACAGAGGAATCACTGGCCTCTCATAGTGGCACATTCTAGTCATTGTTTAAACTTTTGCCACACATGTATATATCTGTAGACAATATATCATATGGTTTTGGATGTTTTAAAACTCTACCTAAGTGATACCATTCTATAATATCTTTCCAACCCTTGTTTATTCATTCAATGTTGTATTACAAAAGTCTATCCATACAGTTCCGTGAAGATCTCGTTCATTTGTGGTAACTGCAATATAGAATTCCAGTGTGGGAAGACAGCACAGTTTGTACAACCATCCCTGCTGTGGACACTTCGCAGTTTGTACGTTTTGCAAACTCCGCTGTAATAAACAACCTTGCTGTGAGATGAGCTGGGTCATGGGGCATGCACATTTCAACTTTATTAGATGTTACCAGATTGCTCTCTAAATGTATTGCAACAGTTTATGTTCCCACCAGTCTGCTATGAGGAGGCCATTTACCCACAGCAAACCATGGTGCTGCGGACTTCACTCTGTTCTGATGTGAACGGTGGGAATTCACAGTTGCTCTCAACAATGCCATCTCTTTCCACGCTGACTTTTTAAGGAATTTCCTTGCAATGATGGAACCCGACCTCGTTGTCCCCGTTGGTCCTCACTCTCTGCTCTCTTCACCCTGAAGGCTCAGCCTGTGGCCATCAAAGATCCTCCAAAACATTTCCCCTGGCATTTCTATCCAATCAGATGCCCCCTGCTTAGCAACTGGGCTTTTTGTTTGACTCAAATTTAAATTTTCTATCCAGAGTGGCTATGTGTGTTTTGGGAAAGAGCATGTTCATAATGGAGGCAAAAACAAATCTTATAAGACTCTCTGTGGAAATAGCTCAGAGAGCCTCAAATGTCATATTTGATTTCGATTATCTCATTGGCAATAGCTGAAAACCTTCTCCTAGGCTCAGAAATTATTTGCCAGTCCCCAAATTTTATCTTTTTAGCATGCACACACTCTAGTTTTACTTAAGACCTTTGATCCAATTATGCAGCTGGTTTAGTCTCCAGAAACCATGGAACAATGACTACAGAGCTTTATCGTGACTGAGCTCACCGTCAGAATCATTACTAAGTAACATGAAGAGAGACAGTTAACCTGGATCAGAATTGGTGTGATGCAAAATGCTTAGTGATGCACAGCTCACAGGGGCTGATCCATCAGCTCAGATAGCAGCTGTCAACAGCCTGGTCAGCCATGCCGTGCAAACCAGCTGAAGAGGGAGCAGGGCCCCAGTTGCCCCTGCCATGAATGCACTGCCAGGTCCCTGTACCGTGTGGGCCACAAGCCCCAGGGCTCAGGGAGGGCATTGAGGGGAAACCAGGACATGTCCCCAACACAGTGTCTGGCCAGAAGGCCAAGGACAGGCTCACAAAGAGGAGAGACAGCTCTGAGCCCCTGGGCCATGCTCCCCTGACTGCATAGTGGGCCTCCCTTTCATTACCTGCTTCTTTGAAGATTGAGTGTCTCTGAAATGTAGGACAAATTCCTTTGGTGGTGAGAGTGAAGGTGGCGAAGATGGTGAAAATAGTGATGGGGACGGGGAGGGTAGAGGTGGAGGTGAAAATGGAAGTGGAGATGGTAAGCTCTCGATAGAAGCGTGGCAATAAGATGTACTTTATTACTTAGTGTGGGGATCCCGTCTTATGGTATAGAAATGCCGAATTGCTATATTATATGTACCTGAAATGAATGTAACATCATAGGTCAACTATACTTTAATTAAAAAATTAAAAAAAAATTAATTCAGATTGAAAAGATAAAGAAGTGCTTTATTAAGAAGGAACCAGCCCAGGGAGAAAGTAGAGCGAGCTTTGCCCTGGGTGGCCATCTGCCAATGGCAGCGGCGGGCTACCCGAAGGGCCGCTGAGTTCCATTACAAGAAGAAACAAATTGTTTATCATGAGAGTTCACTGGACAGCACGCAGACAGAAAGCCTTGCGGAAGGTGTGGAAAGCCTCCTTTGCTAAAAGCAGCTCGGAGATGTGTTCTTGGCTGGTCTTGAAGGTCAAGGAGGCAGTGAACTCATGATGCCACCTCCTCGCTCTGCTCCCTGCTGTGGGCGGGCCCAACTCCGGGGGCCAAGGGCCTCCTGGCAGCTCCGCTCCTGGCTGGCTCACTTCTGCATAGCCTTCCTCGGTCCTCAACTTCCTCCTCACAGCGAGGTGGACAACTGGGCAGACAGGGCGGTCCATGGTCATGCGCTTCGTGGCTTCTTCCTTCCCACGACCTGGCCAGGATCCCATGAGAAACAGTCAGACCAAGCACCCCAAGTGTTCACAGTGCAGACTTGGATTGACTTGTTTTTACAGGCTGCAAACTCCCTCCTTCCATGACAGCCTCATAGGGCAGCCCCTGGGCCCACTGCACTTCCAGTTCCTGGCACTTCCATCAGGAGACGCTGGGCAGAGCCCTGAGCTCTGATGGGGGGCCGCGCCCTGCAAGTTCTTCCTCAGTGGCTGGAGCATGAAGTTTGCTGGCCACCAGATTTGGAGCCCGGAGTCCCCTTGCAAGATGTGCCACTAGGCAGATATGTCTGCAAAGCAGACCCCTGGGTGTTCCACTGGGTTTTTCATATGGTCAAGTTGTGAAATAAAAAATAAAATAAAAATGTGTCTTAGTATCTGCCACCAATGCCTGATAATATTTGGTCTTTGAGCCCAGTTGTTGACAAGAGTTCCCAAAACCTTGTAATTGCCCGGGTGGTAGGAGGACAGGTGCTCGAATGGGGTGACTCATGGTGGGCTCCTGGATGTAGGTTGGTCACAAGAAAGACCAAGCATGATTAGAAGCCCACCCACCATCCTCCAGAGAGAGGAGAGGAGCTGGACAATGAGTTAATCAGTCATGGCTATATGATCAAGCCTCCATAAACATCTCAATACAGGGGCCTTGGAGAGCTTCCAGGCTGGTGACCACATGTGCAGGAGGGTGGTGCATGCTAACTCCACAGAGACAGAGGCTCCTGCACTTGGGACCCTTCCAGACCTTGCCCCGCATATCTCTTCATGTGGCTGTTCATCTGTACTCTAATTCCTCTTTGTAATATATCATCAATAGTAAGTAAACTGTTTTCCTGGGTTCTGGGAGCCACTCTAGCAAATTATCAAACCCGAGGAGGGGGTCATGGGAAATTCCAAGGCATAGCTAAACCAGACAGTAGTTGTGGGTAACCAAGAAGCCTAATTCTTCTGATTGGTGTCTGAAGTGGGGGCCATTCTGATGGGACTGAGCCAGGTGCTTGGTATGGAAACCCCATAAGTTTGTGTCAGAAGTGCTGTAGGTATGGTCGTAGTGTGAGAGTAAGAAAACCCAGTGAGTGTTTCTAGACCCAAGCCCATCTATTTCTGAATACAGGTTAACTGCACTGATGATGTGCATGCTGTTGTCTAATTATTCCACATCTGATCAGGGGACAGGCCAGCCCCCGGGACAGTCACATCGCCTCCTAACACTGCCAGTCCTCCCTCCCTAGCCCCCCAGGTGGGGGCGAGAGCTGGCCTTGGCCCTGTCACACCCACTGTGGTGGGAGTTACAACAGCTTCAATAGGAGGAGCCAGGGAACAACCTGAAAATACAAGAAAGTTAGTGCCTTTGGGGGTGAACTTTCACCAGTGAGGGGTAACAGGCCAGAAGGAGCAGATGATAGATGGACTGTGGCCTTGGGCATGTTGTTTGTCATCTCTGGGCCTCATTTCTTCACCCCTAAGGAGGAGTCAGTGATGACCGCTACCCTATTTAAGAGGATGAAATAAAATCATATTCAGCACAGCGCCTGGGCCAGTGCAGGAGCTTGATAAATTGATGTATCGTGTTACCTCTATTGCCTCAGCCCTGTCACTGAGTATCAGTGCCTCTCAGTCTGCCCAGCGGGGGTAGACAGAGGGCCTCCAAGTCTTCCAGGGGATCACTGGCTGATGAAACAAAAGTTGTAGGAAGCCCTCAGGCCTATGGACAAAGTTCCCTCAGAGCCCGCCCAGCTCTGGCCTCTGCACCCAGGGGCCCACAGTGTGGGGACAGAAGGGACGGGGAGAGAGGGTCCTACCCAGGCTTCTCTGGGTGCAGCATCTGTGACTGCGATTGTATAACCCACAATAGAATCTCCTGGGGAGCCTGCTGGAAAGGCAGATTCCCTTGACCAGCATGTCAGACTCTGGGAAGGGGCCCAGCACCTGATCTTGAATGTGTCCCCCAGTGACCCAGCTGAGAACCACTGACTTCTTCCCTCTGAATGTGCTGAGGCTGAAAGGCCTTGGTTCATGAGGCTTCTCCTTCCCCTGGGAGCCCGAGCAGAAGCATCATGGTCTACCTGCCATCCTCCAACCCCAGCTCCCCAGCACGCACAGCTGTCTTCGTGCTCTTCTCCAGACTTTCTTTGCCTGCCTCTGTCTCTCTCCCTGACTCCCTTTATCTCTCATCATGTGCATCTTCCCCGTCTCTCTGATTCACTTTCCCTCTAGCATCTCTCTCTCTCTCCATTCTGTCCCTTAATTGCTCCTTCTCTGTTCCTGTTGTTCTATTTCTGTCTGTCTTTGTCGCTCGCTGAATGTCTGTCTCTGTCTCTTTCTGTCTCTCTGTCTATTTCTCCCATTCTCCAACAGCTTCTTTCTCTCTGGCATACTTGTAGCTCACATACTTGTATCTCTCTTTCTGTCTTTCTTCCTCTCTGTCCCTCTGTTTCTGTGTCTCTCTGTGCCACTGTCCCTGTCTCACTCTGTCCCTGGCTCGCTCTCTGTGTCTTTCCCTGTCTTCTCCTGCCCTGCAGAGCTCCAGGCTGGAGGCCGGGAACAGATGGCTGTCAGGTCTTGGCCAGAGGCCCATGTCATCACAGAGGCTCTTCCCTCAGTGGTGGCTTTTCAGTGACCACCTGGGGAGTGCAAACTGTCCTGTCACAAACAGGCTGCTGTCATCACTTTGATCCAGCGCCTGGCCCAGCCCTGGGCCCAGCCTGCCTCCCATAACCCTGTGGGAGGCCATGCTCCCAACTTCACTTGCACAATAGCCTCAAGGGAACAGGTCAGGGGAGCCCTGCACACAGTGAGCTTTTCCCAGCTTTTCTGGGGGGCAGCGCTGGAATGTAGGGGTCGTCCATGGACACAGGCCAGCCCCAACTTCTCTCATTTAGAAGTATGGTCAAGGTCTCCCTCGCAGCCACATCCCATACCAGGGGAGATGGGGAGGAAGGAGCCAGGGTGGTTAGAGTATGCAAAAGCCCTCGGCCTGATTTCTCCCAGACCTGCAGGGTGGGGCCAGAAGTGGCCTTGTACTGTTGAGCTGTGGCCAGCCCTTCTCACTGTGTCTGCAGAGACTGGAAGGGTCTGGTGAGAAGCCAGGGCTCCCCACCCACCTGTTGCCCACCCTGTGTCCCCGCCATTCCCTTTCCTTCTTTCCTAGAGCAGATCCCAAGGCAACCTGAGGAAACCTGCTGCACTGGATGTCACACAAACCCTCATTTGCTGTGTGTCACGCAGCGAGACAGCTGCTGAACCCAGAATAGCTGCATCAGACCAGAATCAACACACCCATTGTTCAGATGAGAAAACCAAGACCCAGAGAAGTGACAGGTCTCCACCAAGGCCGCACAGCCCTGGTGGGGGCCCACATTGACCTTGTTGCACACATGTGCACACATGCAGTTGCTTTAAAGAGGCACCTGCCATGCGCAGGAAGCAGGCTGCTGTAGGAAACAAATGAATGACACAGTCCCAGCCACAGAGCTTCCACACTCAAACACAGTACACACGCCACCCGCAATGCTCCTGAGGTCCACAGGGTGGTACGTGCGCGGGCTACTTCTCCCCCTGCACCGTGTACCAGAGACAGCCTTGACAATGACTCTGTGGCTGTGTCCCAGGTTCAGGGGCAGCCCAGCACAGCTTGGGAACAGTCACTAGCACATGTGGACATGCGCTGGGCCACACCGCTCAGTACCTCATTCTGTCTCCCACCCCGGCCCCTGAGCATGATCATCATCTGGTTACACACGAGGAGGCTGAGCTCTGATGTGCCTGGTGCTGCTGGGATGTAAGCTCAGTAGTTCCTCGGTAGCTTTTTTAGGATACATATAAAAACACCCATCGGGGCCCCCCATAGCCCAGGGGAGGCAGGAGAGGCTCTGACTGAAGGGGCCTAGCAGGTGTCCGGATGCCTGAGGGGATCAGAACAGTCCCTGTGTACGTGTGTGTGGACTCCAGAGGGAAAGCGTTTGTTCTGTGGTTTTCACACACCCAAGAGGCCCTGTGGGCCTGGGAGCTTTCCCTGGGCCCTGCCCTGCCCTGTCCCCAGCCCCTCCTCCCCTCGTCCCGCATGGTGGGAGAGAGGACAGGGTGGCAGGATGCAGTGGGAGAAGGGCCGGCTCATGTTTCTCCCCTCTTTTCCTGGCAGGGATTACATGTGAGCGAGGACAGCTGAGCTGGCAGGTGGGTGGCCCAGCCATGCTGAGGGGAAAGCTGGGAGGAAGGACGGCTAAGGTAACTCGGGCCAAGAGCAGTTACTCTCTTCACACACATACCCTTCCCAGCCACTCTGGGGCCCATGGCCGATCCACTGGACCCAGCACCAGTACCTGGATACCTGCATTCTGGTTCCCCCATTCTGCTCTCTAGGGTCGGCAAAGGCAAAGCCAAATCATTTCTCAACAGAAGTTGACTGAATTCAAAGAACAGAAGACCCACAAGTGTATAAAAAGCAGCAGGGCTCAAGTGAAAGAGGCCTACATAATTCTAGAATGTCTAACTAGCCACCCTCATGCTGCCTGCATCGTACCCCTCACCCCACCTGCTCTGCAGCTGTTAGAAGGCGTTCGTCCGGTGAACTGCTGCGCTACTTCACCACAAGCAAGCCCCTCACCCTGAGTTGTCATAGAGCCCTTGGTTACTTGGGCCACCTGGCTAACTATTTGGGACTACTCCAGCCTGGGGACAGAGATTGTCAATCAATGGTCCTTAGACATCCATCATAATAATCAGGGCACAATTTAGTGACATCTAACAATGTGAACTGAGTATGGATCCAGAATGTGCCAACAAGGATGTGTCATCAGAAAACTGCACATCCTGGGTCTGGGACTCATGGAACCCGGGCCGAAGCCCTAACAGATGGGAGATGAGATGAGCTCCTCCCTGGGTTCTACTGGGTCTTTCCAAACCCCCTCCCCCAGGGAGAGATCTTGGGCTAGAAAAGCAAAAGCAAAGCTAGACATTGAGCTGGCTGCATAAATACCTGTAGATCTGGTTTGAGGGTACTTGGCGCAGGACCCTGGATCTGATGCAGCCACCAAAGGATGCTCCAATTCCATGTGAAACAGGTGTGATCTGGCATCAAACTCCAACAGTTGTGTGTACCCCACAAATTCCTTCGCACTGGGCACCTAGGAGCTAATTGACTTCATGATTCCTAGCCACATGCCCTTCAGTCAGCACAGTGTAGAAACTAACTGTCAAATAGGCAGCTTTTCAACAGCTTCAAGCTCTTATTCTGATGCTCTGTATTAGCAAGAACATTCAACTTAGCCCGGCTCCTCGTGTTTACTCATGTAGAACGGGTGCCCAATCTGAGCCCCAGTTCCTCACCTCTGAAATGCAGGCAACTGCCTCAAAAGGTTGTTGGGATAATTAAGACTAGTGAGAACACCTAACACAGGGTCCAGCATGGAGTGAGTACCCAATACTTACTTACTTACTCCCTCCTTCCCTTCCTTCCTGCCTTCCTTCCTTCCTTCTTCTCTCCCTCCCTTCCTTCCTTCCTTCCTTCCTTCCTTCCTTCCTTCCTTCCTTCTTCCCTCCCTCCCTCCCTTCCTTCCTTCCTTCCTTCCTTCCTCCCTCCCTCCCTTCCTTTCCTATTTCTCTCTATTGTACTTGCCCCAAAAGCAGAATCTAAGTATCTTAGTTGATCCACCTTCAGTCCCTTCTCTTCTTCAGCTATATCCTTTCAGTTGCTCCTTTCAAGACCCCCTTCAATTCTACTGTTTCTTTCATAAGTGGAGCTGCACACTGTTTCGATGTTGACTACAAGAGAGACTCATTCATGTCTGTGTACCTACAACACCAGATTCAAGGCCTGGAACCCAGTGTCTGGTTCCAGATGGAAAGAAGGAATTGGTAATTGGGTGGGGATGGGTAATGAATGGATGAAGAGATGGATGAGTGGATGGATGGAATATGTGAGATGGGGGGATAGATAGATGAATGGGGTTGGCAGATCAATTAAGGAGTAATGTCCAGGTAGAGATAGTGAGGCAGGTGAACAAATGGCTAAGGAGGGATGGATGGATGACAGCTGTGGACAGATAGTGAATAGATAAATATGAAAGAGTATGTGAGAAGTTGGACTGGGGGGATGGATGGACGAATGGACAGAAGTACAAGCCATGGATGGCTTTGGACAGAGGCAGGGAGATACAAGAAACTCACTTAAATGCTTTCATCTCAAATCAACATTTTCCCTCTGTCTCCTGCTCTCAAGCCATAAAGACGTGGCAGGGGGGAGAGGAGTAGCTGGCAGCAGCAGGGGCTGGTACTGACGTCAGTGAGGCTGGTACCATCTTTGTTCCCCCCTTTGCCAAGCCCTGGCTTACTGAGCCCTCCTGCAGGTGCTAAGCCTCACCATGTTGAGGACCACCGGCTTGGAGAAAACACGGAGAGCACACCCGCCCCTCCCCGGCCATTTCCCCCAGGCACGCTCTCAGAAGATGCTGGTCCCAAGGGGGATGATTGTCTTAGCAGAGCTTTGCCTGTCCTCACACTCAGCACCAAAGACTGGCACGGCGTGTGTTGCACTCCCCAGGTGGCCTATGCCACAGAGCAGGCTTGCACGCCGGCCGTGCTGAGGTTCAGCTGAGTGTCCTGTGTGGCCCCACCTAAGCCCAGAGCTCTTAAGAGCTGCAGCCGTATTGTCCTCACTGCCTTATTCCAGGGACAGAGGTTCTGACACAGAGTTGACATAGAAAAAAATTTAATTAAATGAAATGGAAAATGAGTCTTGGACACAACTGAGCATCATTTGGGGGCATATGGGATGTTTTGGAAATCAATGGTCCACCTTGATCTGGGGCACTGAGTGAACCCCAGCTGCACCACTTCCTGACTGTGTGTCCTGGCACGAGGAGATGCACCTCTCTGAACCTCCGTTTCCTCACCCCCCAGGTGACCCTTGATGGCCCAACCCCAAAGCCAACCTCCTCACCCGAGGGGCAGCACGGGGCCTGCGAGGAGAGGACCCCGGGCCACAGGGGTGAGCGTGCTCCACTTCCAGGTTTTTCTAACTAGGGCTGTGCTAATCACCCTGCCCTCAATCTTTCTCTGTGAATTATGGAACGGCAGCGCCCTGAAAATGAGGCAGCTACAGAAGTTCCGCTGCCCTCCCCTCATCTCATCCTTCCCAACTTCATAAGGACCGTGGCTTATTAGCTGTCCCTGTCCAGTTCGCTGTGTCCTGCGCCTGCACATGTGAGACTAAAAATATCCGTGGCTCTGATTAGAGGCTCTGCCCCAGGAACAGGCAAGGCTAGCGTCCGCACTGACACCAAGACCGGGCTCTGGGCCCCCTGGAATCCTGGGCCTTGGTGCAGATGAGCACCATCCCCCTCCTGACAGGCCCCCAGGGTCAACAGAAAGGATCAAAAGGCTGTTCTGACTTCGTCTGTGTTCGGGTTCTGACACTCCCAAGCCCTGTTCTGTGGCCGTCCTCACCACCTCATTATGTAACCTCCCAAGGCCCAGGTGTAAGCATTGGCTCCAAGAAGACACGTGTCCCACCGAGCACTGTCCCGGGCCCTGCAAGTGGCCTGCCCAAATCTCAGCCTGCTCCTGGAAAAGACTTCTGTGCCCCTTTCACCAAAACCTGCAGAACGGCAAGTGTGTTAGCCTCAGGGCCAGGACTAGGCCCGTCAGGGAGGCAGTGTTGACTCGCTAGGAAACTGTGCAAACCGATTTCCTGATTCTCTGCTTCTTTTTCAGTAAGATGGGCATAAAGGCAGTAGGCCAGCCTTGGACCATCTCAAGGACTACGTGAGCTCTTGGGAAGTAAATATGAGGACTTCTGCACTGAAGTGGCTAGCTGCGGGGCAGGGACTGTGAGGCCTGCAGTAGGTATACGGCTCCTTATTTCTCCCCGAGAGGCGGATCGAGGAATACGCAAGGGGCGCTTCGAGAGCGGCAATAAACACTTGGCGAAGCTAAAGAGGTAATCTCTCCGTGGGCTTTCATGTGCCACTGGATACCTCTCTTGGCATGGCCTGAGATATTTTGGAAGTGGTGGTGAGAGACAAATTGATTTTCATCATCTCCATCCACAGGAAAAGGCCAAGAATGCCATAGAGTATAAAGATTCCAAAATTCAGTCAACCCGGAATGTGGAGCCTAGTGCTTCCCACAGGCTCACATGCTTACATGCAAGACGAGGGTGGAAATAAGCTCTGGTCAGAAAAATAAGGAAAGTCAATGAAGGTGTCAGGGGCAGAAATACTGGAACAGCAAGTAAAGAGCTGACAGGCAGGCTGGGGAGAGACGTGCCAGAAAGGTTGAGAGTGGAAATTGTGTTTAATAGAAAAGTCACAGCTTATGGCTCCTGACTGGGATGGGGTAGCGGGGTGGCCTCCTGAGACTGAGAAGTGCTGTCAAAACCGAGCTCTCCCCAAATTAGTGCTCCAGATGGTTCTGTCAGCAGTGGAGGAAGGTGTCTTTAGAGCTTTTGTCCTCATTTGGCCTCCTACTCCTCCATACCCTGAAGGCCTGAGAGAACGGCACAGAAGAGCAAACACAAGTCTGTGGAAGGCTGTTATACCTCAGACTAAAGAGAAGCCTCAGCGGGCTGGAAGCATTCATTGTGTCCAAGTTGATTCCTCCATTTATTGAGCGCCTTCTGTGTACAACACATAAGAGGCACAATGTGTATGTGTGGCCGGTGGGGGGGCAAGGGGGGGGGAGACCAAAAACGGGCCCTCAAAAAGCTTACCGTGGTCCAAAGTAGTTTGGAAGAGTCACCTCTTTTCTTCAAGTAACACTTAAAAGTGTTTGTGCCTTTCTAATAGGCAAAAGAATCTAAGGATAGAAATGCAAAAAATCAACACGCACACATAAATTTACGTAAAAAATATTGTTCAATCCCAGTGGTAATAAAAAGTGAAAGTTTGAAAGAATTGCCATGTATCAATCATATTATAGCAAAAGTTTATATAACAATAGTATCCGAGGCTTATGGTGGTATATGGAGAGGTTAACATACCTAGCTACTGAGATTGTAAATAGGCAAAATCATTCTGGGAAGTAACTTAACACTATATCTATATATGTCTGTGTCTATATCTATATATTTATATCTAGCTATACATAGATATTAGATATAGATGATAGATAGAAATAAAGATAGAGATATCAAGCCTTAAAATAGTCATAAACTTTGACTCGTTAAGCCCACCATCCATAATCTACTCAAAAGAAATAACCAGATATGTGGTCAAAGGTATGAACATGCTGATATTTATCATCCTGTTATTTAAAACTGCAAAACAAATTATAAGTCCAACAACAAGGAAATAAAAGAATGGATTCCAGTACATCAATATAATGGGTGATGAGGCAGGCAGCCTTTTAAACTGGGTTTTGAAGAGTTTTCAGTAAACTATTCATTACATGTGTTGAGTGAAAAAAAAAAATCTTGATACTAAACTGTATATGGTATGATCCCAATTTTATTTTTAAAATAAATGCATATAAGCACAGAGATTTTTATTATATATATTGTAGTAATTATATATAGTAGAAGAAAATGCTAAATAATGGTATGTATAAAAGTGATTATCTCTAAATAATAGGATTTGGGTGATTTTACAAGGGGAGATCCAAGATACACCATTAGCTTCTGGAGGGCGGGCCCCTGGTAGGACAGGCTTCCCCAGCTAGGTGTGCGTTCTAGGAACCCATCTGCAGCAGTGCACCATCTGGCACCGTTGTGAGAGGCTGTTTGGCTTCAGTTAATTTTTTTAAGATTCTTTCAACGTGTTTTCCCATCTCCTGAGGGTGGTTGACATGAACAACATCATGCAGCATGACAACACACCTGCCCACACAGTGCTAAGTGTTCAGCAGTGTTTGACCCAAAAAAATGGCATGAGCCCCATACCCCCTCCCCTCCTCCCTATTCACCTGATCTCACTTCAAGTGACTTGTTTGTTTGTTTGTTTCCGGGGATGAAGAAAGTCCTCAAAGAGAAATGTTTCCTTGACATGGAAAAGGTGAAACAAAAAACAGCAAAAGCACTAAACAGCATCAAAATCGTTGAGCTCAAAAACTGTTTTGAGCAGTGAAAAAAGCGTCTCAATAGGTGTACTGCATCAGACAGAGAGGACTTTGAAGGTGACTGAAGTTTAAACTTGTAAGAATAAATACACAAGTCCTTAGAAATAAATTCCAGCTCTTTTTGAGTCCCCCCTCTTATTTTCTTCTTTGTGTAGCTTTTGCATTTTCAAAATCTTCCATAACGAGCATGAGTTTACAGAATGCCTTGTTTCACTGACCCCCGGAGGAGCTCCATGCCCCCCGTCTGCAGAGTGGGCACCTGAGGACTGAGTGGGGTCTGCCTCCAGTTGGAGTGGAGGCCCTGCCCCAACCAGCGCCTGGCACCTGCCTGTGCTCTGGCTCCGAGTCCAGTTCCCCACATGGTCTAGGCCCTCCATACCCTGCTCCCGGATGCCCCCTCTCTCCCATAGCACAAAGGTGATGCTGGACTATCTTTCCAACCGGCATCCCCTCACCTAGCCTCCTCTCCAGAAGGCCCGTCTCTGGTGGCATTGGTTTTGCTCCTGCCACAGTGACCCTCAGGCCTGTCCCTCCCGCGGTGAACTCCCCGCCTCTCCTGCCCCTGACGAGGATGGCCTCACTGCTCAGGTTGACTCCAGAGCCCCACCCACAGCCATGCCTGCCCCCACTGGCTCTGAGTGCTCTCCAGCCCCTTCCACGCCTCCTCCCTGTACCGCAGCATCAATGAGACCACACTGCCTTCACTTCCTGGGACACATCATCTCTCTGAAACCCAGCACTCCCCAGCCCCTGCCCCCCACCTGCCGGCTGCTACTGGAAAGCCCTTGCTCTTCCGTGGTTCTCTCCTCCCCATTCATTCATCTCCTAGTCGCCTTCCTGGACCCTCCTGTCACGGTGGGCAGGTGCCCCTCCCCTGCGCTCACTCTGTCGCCTCATCATAATAGCACTGCACACAGTAGGGTCTCAAGAACAAGCTGGCTCAGGCAGCATCTTGGCAGCAAGCAAAGAAGAATTGAGAAGCCCTCTTTACAGTTGAGCCGTCCTCACTGCAGAATCCTGTGGAGCTTATTACAGTGCAAACTTCCTTTCCGTGGCTCTGACAAGGGCAGCCGTCTGCCTGCCTCTCCATTCCTCAGGGCAGCCTCACTGCTCCTGAAGGCTGCTCAATGCACCTGACCCCCAACTTCTGAGGAATGTCACTGCCCCCAGGTCTCCCCACTGGCGCCGAAAGCACCCACTTCCCAGGTGTGACACCCCAGAATGACTCCACATGTTGACATGTTTCTGGGGGGACAAAAATCGAGTGAGAACACTGCTTTGGAGTAAACCCAGGAAATAGGGGTGATGTTGCCTTAACTGCTCTGGGAGATGCTGCTGTTCCTGGATCCCAATGCTGCCAGAACCTGGATCCCGGGGATGTTGCCATATATCCTACAAAGCAAAGGACATCCCCCTAAACAGGGAGTTCTCTGGCCACTAATGTTGGCAGGGCCACAGATGAGAAGCCCAGCTCCACAGGACCTATTTCTAGGCATCCTCTAGTTGTCACACCCCTACATCACCATCTCCTTCTCCAGAGGCAGCTCTGGGAGGGGGCACCATGGTGAGCAATTTCCTAAGACAGACATTCTGAAACAGGGGTGTAAGGATGGGGGGTGGGAACACAAATTTCAGGTAAAAGAGGGTCAGCTTCCCCACCCTCCCCACTTAGCCCCCTTCAGTGAGAAGTGGGGCCGCGCAGGAGCTTCTGTTGGGATCTGTACACCCTCGAAGGAGGTGAGCCACGCCATCCAGGCAGATAGGGGTATGCTGCAAACAGAGAGCGTGAGTGATCTCCAAGGGCCCAGGAGCCTCGAGTCATCCACAGGGCTTACTTCCCCAGACATCTCTACAGCAGCCAGACCTAGCCAGCCTGCCAGCCGTGTGTGCGTGTGCATGTGTGTGTACACGTGCGCACACACATGCAGATGTGACAGGAAAGGATAGGACTCACTGCATGAGGAAACCTGCCTGGGGAGTCACCCACCTCCACTGGTCCCTCAGTTCAACTCTCTAGGGACTTTGGTGCAACCCTTTTGCAAGCCAGTGAGCTCGCCTTTCATCAGATGCCCAGTGGGCAAGGGGGCAGTGGTGATGTAATGAGGCAGTCACCTTTACAGACAGTCAAACCATGAGCCACGGTCACAGGGAAAGAGCTTCAGAGTTGAGGGTGCAGCTGTGTGAGCCCCAGCTCCATCACCGACTTGTCACTTCACCTGTCCCTTTTCTCACCCTTAAGATGAAGTAGGAATGATAGCACCACTGGGAGACCACGCTCTATGCACGAGGCATCTCACATGAATGTCACCTCACGTGCATGTCAGCTCACGACAGCCCTGTCAGACCCTGTGTCATGCCCATGACATGTGTGAGAAAGCGGACTAGAGGAGGCCTGGCCAAGGTCACACGGGCAGCATGCGTCAGGGCTAGAACTGGAACACAGGACTAGGTCATAGGGTCCATCCCCAAGGGAGACGGGGCACCGCTCAGGGACCTGCTGCCAGGAGAGGTCAAGACACTCCAAGGTGGGGAGGGTTTGGGAAGAAAGGCCTCCATGTGCTCTGCATTTCTTAATGGTGGACACTCAAGTTAGGGAGCTGGCCCCGGCAGCCTGGCCTCAGCGTGCCAGTGGCTACCAGGCAGATGCCACTGTAAACACTCCTGAGACCTAGAGCCAAAGGCCCTGCTGCTGTTGGCTGGGCCGGCAGGCCCCGCTAAAAATAGCTGTGCTCTGAGGTCCAGCTCCTGACCACAGCGGGCAGGCTCCCTGCACCCCAGCCTCCTCCTCTCCCCCTCCCCTGTCCCCGCTGGGCAGAGCCAGGCTTCTAGAAGAAACAGAGATTAAGACTCACTTCAGGCCAGAGAGAATTAAATTGATAAATTGATGCCCAGTGGGCATATGCCAAGCTCTGGAGGGGGATGGGGGGACTCATGGAGGGGAGGGGGACCGGCCACTATTTGCCATGCTATCCATTGCCCTCTTAGAGAGGAGGCTGTCGACCTCCAAAACCCACTCCAGGAAAGACTGGGGCCCAAGCCAAAACTTGGCCAATTTCAACACACCTTGCAATTCAATCTGGAACCCGCTCGCTATTTTGCCTTTTCCTGAACTGACTCACTGTTGACAGCTCTGTGCGATTCTGTATTTGCTGCGGCTTTCGGAGAAGGCCTGCTTTGGGCCCTCTAAGGGAACCCCACCCCACCCCGGAGATGGCAGGGGTGAGGCGCGCCCAGCAGCCTGAGGACAGTCCTGGACCAGGAAAGAGCTTCCAGCGCAGGGGGTGGCAGGCAGGGGCGCGTAGGGCGAGAGGCTCTGGGGCCGGTGGCTTCGGCGCAGGGCTGGGCTCAGCCGGGGATTTCCTTTCAAAGGTGACTTAGAGACGCTTCATTAGGGGAGCGCACTGCCGGGCGGGCCCTAATGGTGTGTTTGGCAGAGTCAGCGAAACGCGGCGCGCAGCGGCTCGGCGGCGGGGGAGCGCCCTCGCCAGCGCCCTCGCCGTCTCCCGCGCCGGGCAGCGGCGCGCACGGGGCCATTTGTAGCGCAGGCAGCCTCGCGAGCGGCCGCGGCGCGCAGGCGGGGAGCGAGCTTGCACCATGGAGCTGAAGCAGGACAGCAACGCTGTGTCCATCGACATGCTGCTGATCGTGCACTCGGAGAAGCGGCGCGCGGCGCAGGACGCGCACCCCGACCCGCAGGCGGACCCGGGCGCGCCGCCGCAGCGCCGAGGAGGTAACTTGCGCCCTGCCCGACCCCAGGCGGCCCCGGCACCTCGGCCTCCGCCGGGGGGCGCCCCCACAGGCCCCCGCACGAGGTCAGCGAAATCGACCCTCTCCCCAAGTCTGCCTGCGCCTCCACGCTGTGGCTCCGGCGTCCCCTGGCAACGCGCAGCCCCGTGATTGCCCTGGGTTGACTCCCTGTGGAGGCCTGTGGGTGCTTCTGTCACTCCCCGCAGCCGGTTTCCTCCAACCACTTTCTGAAGCGGGCAGAAAGGGGGTGGAAGATGCCTGGGAAGAAGAGGGCCAGAGCCTCAGGCCTGACCTCCCGGTGGCAGAGGCTGCTTCCCACATGGCACGTGCAGGGTGCAGGGGACCCAGGAAAACTGAGTGCTGAGTCCGACATGAAGATGGGGAGCTCCTTTGGTGTCCTTGCACAAGTCGCGGCCTCAGTTTCCCTTTCTTGAGCTCTCTCCGCACCTCTTACGGAAGGCATAAAAGGTGTAAGGGCACACAGACTTGAATAGGGTTAGGTTTGAAATCTGCTCTCCCCACCTTAATGTACCTATTAGTTTCCCTTTTCTACAGACTTCTTGGGGAAGGGTAGACTGGAAAAATAAAGTGACTCTAGAGTGATTGTGGAGAGCGGGCCCTAGGCCTCTGTACTCTCCAGAGGACAGGACACACGTGAAGAGGGTAGCGATGGGTCATAGTGGAGATTAAACGAGCCCCTCCGACATCTGGGGACCTCTGGCCCGGGTCTAGGAGGAAGCCCTCGGGAACCTGTTGCACTAGGCCGGCTGTGCACGGATGCTTTGGGAGTGGTGCTTGACAGTCCGTGCTGTAAAATCACTTCTGCCTCTACCTGCCCTCCAGCCCAGGAGTTCCTGGGCATCTGAACCCATCTCTTCTGTCCCCAGAAGCCCTGTGCACATTGAACCGCTTTCCACCTGCCTCGATGAAGCACTGGCGCAGCTGATTGGCTGTGCCCCCACCAGCCACAAAGGCTGGAGCTGCCCCATCTCTCCTGGTGACCCCCTGGGGAGGCAGGCAGGGGAAAGAAATAGATTCTGGAGAGCTGAGAATGTCAACAGGTACTTGAGTCTCAGGAGGAGTCTGGGGACCAGCAGCTGGAATGCCCGCCCGGAGTATTCGTAATGAGGAAATGGGCAGAAACCATCAGCTCCTTGATAGAAATGAGACTGCTCTACTACACACACCGCAGGCCAGGAGGCCTGCCACACTGGGTGGCCTGGCCCACGAGGCCCCACTCTGGGTCAGCCCATGAATCCCCACCTCCCTCTCCTGCTCTGACAACATCTCTCCTAAAGGCTGTCACTAGGGAAGGGGGGGAGGCGAAGAACACAGAGACGTGCAGAAAGTGCCAGGGGTCAGGACTGTTTGGGGAAGTGTTAGACACCTACCACACACCCTGCATGACTCCAGAACAACGTACTTCACTCTCATGACCGTGACTCAGGGAAAGAAGACCCTGCTTGCTGAGCCCTTTTGGCTGATACGTTTTGCCATAGATTTTCCCAAGAAAGAGAAGTGAGAGAGTGTGCAGCCTCCAAGGACTGCTGGGCAGTGGCAATGGCTAGAAGAGCCCAGGCTAAGCCGGCCTGCAGGCCCACACAGCCCCAGGTGGGGGATGGAGCAGGACTAGCATGTCCCCAGGCCTGTTGTCGGTGCACAAGATCCAAAGCACACCCATGCCCATTTCCAGGTGCTTCCTCCTGCCTCCTACCCACTCCAGGTCCTCCGCTCTGCAAAGCAGGGCCCGAGCTCAGTTACTGTCACCATGCAGAAGGCTGAGTGAAGATGTGACCAAGTGGCTTTTGGTTGTGCCCTTGTAAAGAGTCAGAGGGACAGGAGGAAAGCAGAGCGTGCACCAGGAGATTTGGTCTGCAAGGCCACCACGTGCTCTCTCCCCTGACCTGTAGGGCCCCGGCATTTTCCCAGCCGTTCCCTTAGAGCAGCCCTTCTCAAAACTGTTCCTGCAGGCCCTCAACTCTGCTCAGGTGTTCCCCGGGCCGAGTCTGAACGAACTTCGAAGTCTTACGTTTTATCCCCATAGTCGACGTGACGTATGCATTCCACTCCACAAGGGAGTCAGTGAGGGTTCCAAGCCCCAGACACTGACTGCGAAGGGTTCTGCACAGAAGAGGGGCTGGAGGGCCTCGGAGCGGTTGAAAGGGCTGCAGAAGCAGGCTCGGGGCTGAGCCGCTTCCAGAACAACACCGGAAGCGGCACCGACAGCGCTGGTCTGGTGAGGACACCCCCGCTGCCACCGAGGAGCGCTAGGGGCTCCTCTCACACCAGGAACTTGATTTTCGTGCCGCTTCCCCCACTGCCGGAATGCATGCCAGTTCCGTGCCAGGAACTCGACCTTGCAGCCACCACTTCCTGCCAGCACCAGAGAGACAGGCCAGGAGGTCGAGCGCATGCGCGCTTGCCTTCCTTTCCACGTTGCGTCACCAGGTCCCGAGACAGAATTGGACACAGGTGCCCCTGACTGGCCATGCCGAGGCCACACATGCCCATGCTCAGCTGCAAGGGAGGCTGGGAAAGCACAACTATCACCGTAAATTCCCAAAAGGACAGGCAGTCTTTGCTCACCCCCCACCCCACATCAAGACTCTAAAAGTGGGAGATTGGGGGCACACTGAAATAGGAGGGCAAAATGAACGGCAAACGCCTTCTACAATAATGCTCCCGTATTTATGCAGTGGAGACGTGGGAGTGAAACATGGGTGTCTGTATTGCGAAAATGCTCCCTGGACGAACCCCACCACCCTTGAAAACTCCTGTTTTAGTATTTTTTTAAAAGGCTTTAAATGCTAAGGGTTGCGTCCGTGCTCCCCAGGAGCATCTTGTTCATCGGCAGCCTCCCTCAGATCTCAGGAGAACCAAGTTCCACCAGCCCCACCTGAACCCAGATACATTTGTAACGGCCGCTGCCCGGGCTGGGCCTGGGCCTCACGCCCGCCCTTGTTATTCCACGGGACTCCCTGGCGTCGGTAATGGAACCCAGAAATGCAGAAATTAGAAGGAAATGGCCTGTGTGGTAAATTCTCTCTTTTCGTTTCATTTATTTACTTACTTATTTTGATATCTGGACTACAGCACGCTGAGAAATGGCCGGAAGCATTGAGCTCCACTTGTTTGAAGACTGGCTCTAGGTATCTAACCACTCAGGAAGTGGCTGCTCGTGACACAGCCAGGCCTCTGTGGCATTGGAACATTTTCCCTGGCATCAGGTCCCCTGAGTTCCTGGAGGCTGGAGGTGGTGGTGTGGGGGGTGGGGACACTGCCATAGCTTGAGCACCCACTTGTTCACTGGGATGGTGAGGTTTGGGTGTGTTCCCACAGAGATGGGGCTGCTCACACCACGCAGGTCATCCATCTTTTGAAAATGTTTCTGAAGAGAGAGGACAACAGCCTGCCTTGGGACAGCATTACTTGAGGTGCAGGAGATACCAGTGACTCCCTGCTGGCCTGGGACCCATAATACAATAAAACTGGAGTGAAGTTAGCTTCTGAAGCCTCCTCTCTCTGATGCCAGGCGCCTGTCGCCCTGCAGTCTAGGATATTCTGGGAATTCTATGCAAGGACCCACTATACTGGGCCTTATTCTGTGCCCAGCCTCCCAGAACAAACATCAGTGTAACTATACCATGGGCATGTGAGAATTCTAAAAAGAATCAACTTCCACTCACAGAGCCCCAGTAGGAGTCTCATCCAGACCCCAGGTCACATGACTGACTTACCAAATGCCATTGTGAAAGAACCTCCCTCCACGACCCTCCACAAATGGGAAACAGAACCGTAACTGAACAAGATGGAACAGCTATGCTCTGCTATCCTTCTGACAGTAACAAAGGGAAGGATGAAGGTCTAAGAGTAAATTCATTCATCTGTCATTCACTATAGGTCTACAGTGCTTACTTTGTGTCCGGCAAGATTCCAATTGTTGGGGAAGAAGCAGCGGGCAATACAGTCAGGCACCCCCGCCTTCATGGGGCTACATTGAAATGACTGTAATCATAACTTCATTCACTGCAGTTGAGTCTCAGTATCCTGAAGGTGAAGAGCTTGCCTGTGTCCCCTATCCTGGGTATGGCAATGAGTCATCTTCAAGACACATGCCCCTAGGGACCCCCGCTCTGAGTCCCAGCTGACCAGCATGTGTGGGTGGGATAGCTGTGCTTCAGCTCTGGCTCTTCTGAAGCAGACACTAAAGGTAGTGAAACGATGCTGCAGGCTCATGAGAATTAAGATAAGAATCAGACCCCCGGAGACCTGTCAGCCACAGAAATGCATAGCAGCCAGTGCAGGCATGCGTGCCAGGCCAGTGTGCGAGTGGGTAAGCGGGCAAGTAGGACCCAGGAGGAGGGAAGAGACACAACGTCTTCGTTTGTTGTAGCCCCCTTACCTTGCCTGAGTGGTCTGAAATGCACCTTATATCCTCTCGGCATGATATTACATCTGGAGAGAACTGAAATCTACTCAATTCATCCTCTTTGCCATCTTCAGGGTTCCTGGGTTGGGAGAAGTCTAATGAAAAAATACAACAAAACACAAAGGGACACAGAAAGTATTACAAGACTCTTCTCAAAGACATGAAGTGGATCTTAGTATAACGCGGCAGCCGGTAGACGGTGTTTGAAGTAGTTCTTGCAAAAACTGAGCGTTTGGGGTACAGGCAGGGCTACAGAGAGGCTTCACAGAAGCCTCTCACCCAGAAAAGTCTGTGGTTCCACCAATATATGAAATTGAGGTAAAATGTTATTTGCCTTTCCAATGGCACACTTGCATGTATGCAGAAATTAAAATGATGGCTTCTGTGTTTTCTGATGGCGAGATGGTGGGTACATAGTTGCCTTCCTGGCGCTCAAGGCACCCAGCCTGGGTAAGCAGCCGGCCGCCCAGCCCTGGAAACTGGATGGCACGTTCATCTGAGAAGGAAGCAGCTGACGGCTGGGGCGGGAGAAGTGTGCACAAAAGTGGCTGAACATGGGGTTGATCCCAAAGGGCACATGGCCCCTCTTGCTGCCTGTGCACTCCTAGCGCTGGGGTGTTGACAGGGTGGGGGGAGCCTGGAGTGCTCCAAACTTTTCCAAGCAGCTGGTGTTTGGGCTGGGCTGCCACCACTGCTGCCCCCCTCCACCCTGCCCCCCAGCTTGCCCAGCAACGGCTTCCCCTGCTGTGATTGGCTGCTTTCCTTGGTCCTGGCTGAAGTCTGCCTAGCAGCACAGGAACCGACCCGCAGCTACAGGGAAACCAATTGTGCAGGCCTGACTATAAATACCCCACAGAGGCTATGCCAGCTAATTGCCCTCCTTGAGGATTCCCTTCCCAGATCCTGTTTCCTCCATCGGCCAGCTGAGCAGACATGCCGCCAACTGTGCCCACGAGAGGTGGCCTCCCTGTCCTAGCCTGAGTCTGGCCTGGAGCTCCAGCCCAGAGTACCACACCACCCTGGGCTGGAGCTCCTGTGGACCTGGCCCTCGGTGGACCAAACTATCCCAGGCGGGGGTCTAAGGGTCCCGGCTGGCCGGCTCATTGGAGAAGGCTGCAGCAGGCACACTTCTGCAGGGAAAGACCCTGCCAGGTGGAGCCCAAGCCCAGCCCGGCTCAGTGCCTCACCCACCCGCCATGACTGGCTTCTGCCTGGCCCCCAAGCATGAGAAGCACTGAGTGGCAGATCTGGGTGGGTGTGTAAGGGACATCACCCAAATGCATCCTGGTCAGACAGTGCCCAGAGACATGCTTGTTTCCAGGCCCAGGCACTGGTCCCAGTGGGCACTTCCAGGGGCAGGCCTGAGAGCCTATCTGCAGACCAGTGGGAGGCCAGGGGAGAAGGTGGCTAGCCAGGGTGGGAGTCATGGGACAGCCTCCAGCTGCCACAGCTCTGGCCCTTCCCAGCCCCTCCCTCTGCCCCCCTGAAGCAGATTCAAGGGCAACCTCAGCAAGACAAGGCCGCAGCAGCAGCTGAAAAGGGAGAGATGTAGGAAAGGAGATGCTTCTCATAGGAGGGGGAGGTAAGCCTATGGGTTCCCCTCATGGCCCAGGGTAGGAACGGGGTGTCTCTCCACAGCAGTTTGTCTACTAGGCTCAGGACAGCTCTGTGTCCTGGGGACATAAATTTCTCTAGTGGGTAGAGAGAGCTTTCACATACTGGGTACCCTGCAGATGTTTGTGAAACTGAACCAAACTGCAAGTCACCCCAAATCCAAATCTGCAATAGGAGGCAGGCTGCCCCCATTCTTCTCAGACAGAGGCTGGAGGCTGAGCTAGGAGTCAGGAGATTGGGGGTTCAGGTCCCAAGTGTGACCCTCCCTGATGCAGGCCCCTCAGCTATACAATCAAGACAGCAACCTTCCAGCCAGCTCCACACAAAGGTCGGAATGTCAGGCATCTGTGCATGCTGGGGGTGGTTCCTGGTGCCACCAAAGTCTGGAGCTGTGGTTACTTAACCCATGGAGGTGCCCCCAGCTTCGTGTGAAGAAGCCCAGCCTGTACAGGCACCAGCTGAGAGGTGCCAGGGAGTGTGCACAGGGCTCCCAGTCATTTGCCTCTGCATTTGGGTGTGTAAATGTGCCGATTCCCATGTATACATGCCGTGGGGTGTGCATGTGGGCGTGCACGCATTAAAGCCAGGCCTGGGGTGAGCTTGGCCCCCACCAGCCTGCCTTTCTTGCAGACACACACAGCTCTGGGCTCTGCCTGGGGAAAATGCCACTGTGATCCCCGTGGTCACAGCAGGTCCCTCTGTCTTCCTTAAATAGGAAACCTGGCAGAGAAGCAGCACCCTCAGCAGACCCAGGTCATCACTTCCTACGACAACCAAGGTAAGGGATTCGCTACTAGCCGTGACCTCTTCTCCAGCGCCTGTGGGCCAGGGCCAGCCTCCGCTGTTAACCCTCACATGGCTCTGCTTCCACAGGCCCCTGGAAATCAGCTTCCCCCACCAGCTCAAGTGGCTGGAGGCGAGGCCGCCCTGGAGATTCCCACCCCTGCCTTGGTTTCCTGCTCTGCATTCTAGGCTCAGGCCTGGTGTCTAGAGCGCTCAGAGGATCGGCCCTAAGCCGTCACCCCAGTGCGCTCAGCACTGCTGTCCTGTAAGGTTATCTGATGACACCCAGGGGACAGTGGTGGCTCTCTAGAAGCAGGAGGCTTTTGGAGGGCCTGGCGGAGTCAGAGCCTCGGGGAAATGCTCTCTGAAACATGCGTGGGAAGTGCCTGTCAATTTGGTGGCCAGCATGAGGCAGCCAGCTCTGCTTACAGTCTGGTCACTATCCCTTTAAGCCAGAATTCCTGGGAATATGGCTGCAGGACAGGCCCCAGGGGGCTAACTGTGACATGCCACCCACCTTGAGCATCACAGGGACAAGCCTGGGTCCCCACTGCTTCTCCAAAATGGACTAGCAGCACACGACTGACCACCAAATAAGAGATATCGCACTACAATGAGAATGGATTAATGTCCACTTATCTCACTGAGTTCTGGCTACACCCCTTGGTGGGGTCATGATACTATTCTTGTTAAAGTATGAGAAATTGAGGCTGAAGATGTTTCCGAGCTGCAGTCTCCCCTGTGTCACAAACAGATGGGGGTGGGGTGGAATGGGGGCTGCCCGTCACCAGTGCCGCACCTGGCACCCCACACCCTGGTTCACAGGCCCCATTTTTATGCCATCTCCTGGCATTTGAGGCTTCCAGAGGGCAGGAAGGAGGGCGGCCTTGGAGTCCTACAAGAAGGATGGAGCCCTATGTAAGTCAGGATGGGACAGCCCAGCAGGGTCCTGTGGGTGCACGGGCCTCAGCAAGCAAAGGGTGCCCCCTCCTTGCGGGCATAGCTAGAGTCTATGCTGACACCAACCCGTTCATTCCATGAAAAGCAGCTCCTGACGCAGGCACTGGGGATCCATCAGCAAACAAGACAGACACAGGCTCCTGTCCCCGTGGAGCTGACAGCCTAGTGAGGGACACAGATGCCCCAACTAGTGCAGGGTGTCAGATAAGGCCAGAGGAGAAAATAAAGCAGGAAGGAGAAGAGAGGGTGGGTGCATGCATGTGGGTATGTATTAGTGTCCTGTGGCTGCTGTAACAAATGATCACAAATTTGGTGACTTAACACAAATGTACTCTCTTAAGTAGTTCAGGGACCCCAAGTTACAAATCAGCCTCATTGGGCCAAACTCAAAATGTTGGCAGGGCAAGTTCCTTCACAAAGTTCCTTGGCCAAATTTGTTCCTTGCCCTGTCAGCTTCTAGGAGCCACTGACACCCCTGACTTGGTTTCCATTGTCACATTGCCTTCTCTGTATACAAGTAGTGAAATCTCCCTCTGCCTCTGTTTTATGAGGATCCTTGTGATTACACCAAGCCCACTCAAATAATCCAGGATAATCTTCCGATCTCAAGATTCTTGACTTAATCGTATCTGCCAAGTCCCCTCTAGTAAATATAAGGGAACATTCACAGGTCCCTGGAATTAGAACACAGGTATGTGTAAGGGCCTTTATGCAGCCTACTACAGGAAACAATTTAAAACAGAATAGTTGAGAAAGGCCTCCCTGAGAAGGTGACATTTGAGGAAGGGAGGAGGTGTGGGTATCCAGGGAAGAGCTTCCAGCAGAGGGCAAAGCTGGTGTGAGGGCCTGAGGCAGGGCCATGCCTGTTGTATTCAGGAAGCAGGGAGCGGGTCACTGTGGCTGGAAGGGGTGGGCTAGGTGGGGGTAGCAGGGATGAATCAGAGAGGACACAGGACAGGTTGTTCAAGGCCTGCAAGGCCACCCTCTGTGTGCTGGTTTCTAACCTGAGTGCGACTGGACATCATTAGATGGTTTTAAACATGAGAGCCCCCAGTGGGTAGATAAGAAACAGATATGTGCAAGGGAGATGCAAGGAGACCCCCTCAGGAGGCAGCATAAGAATCCAGAGAAGGGAGGTTTCCTCATGGCATGGATTTGGGGTGTCAGAGAAAGAGGGGACTTGTGTTTGGGACCTGAGGCAGGAGAAAGAGAAGCGTTTTAGCTCAGGGACCTGAGGGATTCACATTTGGCCTTGTCGAAGTTGGAGCCAATGCCAAGCAACCGTATACCTGCTATTTTGGATAATAGTGACCAGGAACGACATCATTATTCTGTGTGCCACTTTCCTACTCCTCTAATGAGCCTCCACGCTCACACTCAGCTCTGTGAACCACATCAGCCCTCAGAGCAGACTTCTCGGCAGCTCTTTATGTCACTAATCGCTATGCCCCCTAGGGGAACACTTGGTGAGGGCCAGTCAGTGACCTAAACCTCTTTTGTGGTTCACCTTATTTAATCTCACAACCACCTTCTGCATAGGTACCTCCCCCATTTTACAGGCGGAGAAATTGGGGCCAGAGTGGTTTTAGTAACTTGTCTGAAGCCACATAGCTGGCATATGCCACGTCTGGAAGTTAAGCCCATGTCTGCATGCTCTCAAAGCCACTGGGCTTGCCTACTTCTATACAGGGCAGGGACCAATCTGGTGGTACAGCACCCCTACACCTCCCCACCAGACAAGAAATTCAAGATTTCAATCACAACCTGTCACTCAGAATGGCTCAGCTTTTCCCCCTCCTCCTCACTTTGCCATTCAGTGGTAGACTTGATACACTAGGTGACAAAAGGTCATTAGAATCATCTCATAGGAGGGGTTCTGTGACAGGAGTGTGGCTTGAATGAGAGGATAGCATTCCCTGGACTTCAGGCCTCGAAAGTTATTCTTGTGGGCTCAGTTTTCTTCCATCCTTCCGAGTCATCCACCCTTTGATCACACATGACACTAGGTGAGACTGCCACATTTCCAGACTGGGGACATCCCCATGGAACTCCACTCTGCAGAAAGAATCGGGAATGCACCTGTGTTTTCAAGAGCCCGGTGGAAGCTGGGTCAGGTAGGACCGTAAGAGATGCCCTTGGTCATCGTACACCCGGCCGGTGCCCCGAGGGGCTCAGTCCCGAGCTCCAGCACACTCGATTGTCATCTCGTTACTAGAGCTGCTGAGTGGGGCTTTTATACCGTGTCCAGCGGCACCTGGTGAGTGTTCTGCAGAGCTGCCCTGCCCCATCACCACCCAACATGCTCTTCTTAGAATGTCAGAGCTCAGCACGTCCTGTGCTAAAGCTGAGTACTGCCCTCTGAGCAGAAACCCAGCCAGAGTCTGTGTGAAGGTGCTTTTAAAATTACAAATGCTTTAGCTGAGGTTTCCTGGTGCTCAGCTACTACAGGAAAAGAGTGCAAGGCCAAGCATCCAGGTTGTAAATGTAGCAGCCAGTTATATAAAGAGTTAATGAACACCTTACGCCAATGATGGCAGATACCTGACATGAAGCCCTCCTCCCTACATCTACTTGTGTGCGTATACTCACACACCCACTCACATTCATACACACACAGGCCCGGCAGTCTTTGCTAATTGATCCATGCTCCAGGCAGCTACTTGGAGTCAGAGTTGATGAGCAACACAAAATCTGTTTGCCATCTCTGCACCAGGTTCTGAGCAAATTAGGCCATTAGACACATCCTAAATCAAGCCTGCAGAGACCTGCAGAGAAGCTGTTGGGTGGGGGATCTCTGCTGTCTGGGGAAGAGGGAAACCAAGGCAGGACACCCTAGATGTGCTTGGGAGAGCCTGCTGTGTCTCCATTTCTGAGAGGATCAGGAAAAGGAAGAAGAGCCATTGCTTCTGGGAAGGCCCCAGAGACACGCAAAACGAATGTTAACCCCTTCAAAGCAATGTCTCAGAGGTTACACTGCATCTTTTTTAATTGTTGGAAATTTTTCCTGTTTGGCTTTCAGAGCAAGTTTATGAGCTGCACAAGAAAGTATTGTTATTCTGTAAAAAATAATTGCAACACATTTAGCAGGCAAAGGTTAATAAAGAGTTCTGACGAAATCAATGAGGAAAAAATGATACATCAGTAGGAAAATGGGCAAGTCACAAAATAAGAGTTTAAAATGGCAAATATGAGAAAAAATACTATACTAAACATTAAAGAAGTATGCAAAAAGCAACAAGATGTCATTATTGATAGAAATTTAAAGGATTAATAAAAAATCAGATGTCAATGAGTGCATTAGTGATCTGTTACATCCCAACCCACTCTGACACTCAGTGGCTTAAAACGATAAGCATCTACCAGCTTACAAGTCTGCAAATTGGCTGGGCTTTCTTTCCTGAGCCACCCCCAGCTGTTGGTGGGTCTTGGCTGGGCTGGCTCATGTGTTGTGGTCAGCTGGAGGGTAGGCTACGGACCAGCTCACCTGAGATGGTTCTGCTCTGCTCCAGCTGGTCTCTCGTTCTCCAGGAGGCTAGCTTGAGCTCATTCACATGGCCACTGTGGCTGGAATTCCAAGAATAGAAGTGGAAGCTGCAAAGCCTTGTGAAGTCTAGGCTCAGAGCATGCACAACATCACTTCTGCCACATGCTCACTGGCCAAACCAAGTCATAAGGCCCGCTCAAATTCAATGGACAGAACGAAAGATCTCTCACTGGGAGGAAGTATTAAGTATTGTGGCCAATTTTGCAATCAAACACAGCAAGAATGAGCAAAATGAGCATTCTTTTGCATTGTAGGTATGATCGTAAACTCATAAAATCATTCATGGGACAATTTTGCCAATATCTAACAAAAGCCTTAAAATTTTTCATACCCATTGATTCATATTTAAGAATTTATTCAAAGGAATTGTTTTGAAAAGTATATAAAAAGGTGTGTATCAGAATGTTTATTACATCACTGTTTATAATAGCAAAATATTTGGAAAAATTACCTATCCAACAAAAAAGGAATTGCTTATATGGATTATAAACCAGCTATAGGATAGAGTACTATGCAGCCTATAAAATGATGACATATGACTATATTCACTGATGTGTAAACTGAAGAAAGCAGGTTATAAAAAGCATACTTACTATAATCCTACTTTGAATTTTCAATTTTTATTTTATATCTTTCTGCATTATTCAAGTTTCTGTTTTGTTTTATACTGCTTAGGCTTTTTTGTTTGGTTTGGGTTTTTAATTTTTGCTTTATTTTAATTTAACATACAGTAAAGTAGAATTTTCTGGTGTAGCATTCTATGAGTTTTTATTTATTTATTTATTTATTTTTTAACTGAACTGGGGGCACACCCCAGTTCAACATGTGGGTCCACCTGGGCCGGAGCCGAGATTCGATCCTCGGTCCTCAAAGTGAGC